>PYFS01003614.1:0-115268 GCA_003671545.1 Ophiognomonia clavigignenti-juglandacearum | reverse complement strand
TCATATGCGATTCGTACGACCAGACCACACTTTCCAGCGAGGACTTACATCGGTGTTGTGACGGCTCCCACCATCGCCACCACCCTTCATCACTTCAACGACTATTCTCACCCACATGAGATCCTTTAACTGAGCCTATTAGTTAGCAGCTATGTGACGTTCTTCACCATGAACAGGCCGGTGATCAACGCTCTTCGCAGGAGAGCGGCTTGTTTACCCCAAGGGCCGGCACTGAGAAGGCCCCTACACCTCGCACCGCCTTTCCTCATGGACGACTACATGCCTCGCGTATGTCAAATTCTTGTACCACACTGCAACCTTGGTACTGATGAATGTTCTTTGAATACTAGTACATGGCCCTGTCCTCAGTCGAAGCTGCGATGAAGCGGTCCAAAGCATACGCTCATCTGCGGAACTGCAACTTGTGCCCTCGGCTGTGCGGTGTGAACCGGTACGAGAAGACGGGCATGTGTCTGATCGGTTCGGACGTCGTGGTCAACGTTATTGCTCCTCACTTTGGCGAAGGTAACATGATCAAATCTACCTAAGTGTTCTATCCACCCCTCTTCCCTTCGAAGATATCGGGCTCCTACTCACAGCACCATAGAGCCATGCGTTCAAGGCCACAACGGCTCCGGCAGCGTCTTCTTCTCCATGTGCAACCTGCGCTGCTCCTTCTGCCAAAACCACGACATCGCCCACCAGAAAAAGGGCTTCAACCTGCAGCCCGACGAGCTGGCGGTTTGGTTCATGAAGCTGCAGGAGGTCGGCAACGTGCACAACATCAACCTCATCACGCCCGAGCACGTCGTACCGCAGGTCGCGCTGGCCATCATGATGGCGCGTGACGAGGGGCTGACGCTCCCAATCATCTACAACACCTCCGCATACGACTCCCTCGAGTCGCTGAAGCTGCTGGACGGGCTGGTCGATATCTACTTGCCCGACTTCAAAGTGTGGGAGCCGGCTACGTCGAAGCGGCTGCTCAAGGCGGACGACTATGCTTCTGCTGCGCGGGAAAGTATCAAGGCTATGCACGAGCAGGTGGGAGACTTGTGCTTTACGCCGGATGGTATCGCGAAGAAGGGACTACTGGTCCGACATCTCGTCATGCCGGGGCTAGAGGCTGAGGGTGCCCGGATCATGAAGTTCCTGGCGGAGGAGGTTTCCAGGGATTGCTTTGTTAACATAATGGGTACGTGAGAGATCTGGTACTCCGAAGTGGACTTGTCCTTCAATTGACGACCAGCAGAGCAATACCATCCTGATGCGCATGTGGGCAAACCCCGCCGGAGAACTGCAGTCAACAGCAAAGCTGAGGGAGAACCTCGAGCTCATGAGAATGACGATGTTCGCTACGCTGAGATCAACCGTGCGGTGACAATGGACGAGGTTGTCTCGGTAAGGAAGGCGGCTGAAGCGGCTGGGTTGTGGAGGTTTTGTGATCCGCCTGGTCACGATGGCTTCAACTTGTAGTGCTGTCACGATCTTCTAGAAGGCCGGGAAATATTCACCACGTGGCACGTCCTCTCAAAGTTCTGGGCGATTTGTACCAAGTCTTGGCCATGATCGGTCGGCCCGGAAGATAAAGGCATGAGTAATATAGAGCCTATACTCGTGCCGGTCTAAAATCGTCCTGGTGGATCCCGAAGCACTTTCGGGTGTTGGGCAATAAGGCGCTTCGGGACGCTTTTAGGCCAGCATGAGCAGGTGTTCGGGTGCTTTACCTAGATATACACTTCAGAGATTATCCGGTACCCGCGCACAAGTTCAGATGAACAAAGTATAATTATTTAAGGTCTTGCTGCTGTTTATTTGAAACCTTAATTTTCACGAGTAAGTGGATGGTGCATCCGAGATTTGATAATGCTCGTTCCTTGGACTTCCTTCGAACCTTTTCCACGCCAACGGGAAAAATAGACTTTCGTGAAATGATCTCTCTCGGGCACGGCATTTTGATCAACTTTCCGTGGAATCGATTTGGAAAATGATTTCAGGAAAATGATTTCAGTGGCGAGTGTATATAAGTAGGCAGTGGAGTCAGCATGTCTACAATGGTGGTGATTTTGGGCGCGGTAACCACTTGCGAGCAGTTCATTCAGCTATCATCACCATGAAGCCAACAGTGTTTCTCCTCGCCGTGACGGCATCACTGGCCTCCGCCAAACCAGCCGAGTTTCCTCCATACGCAGTAGCATCAGCCGTCAGCAACTGTAACGAAACTGCACCCACGCCCACGCCCGCGGCCAAAGTGTGCACAAAACAGAAGGCAAGCATCCGGAAAGAATGGAGCAGCATGAACGGGCGAGAGCGCCTGGCCTACATCAATGGCATAAAGTGCCTCATCAACAAGCCCTCGCTCTACCCCGAGGGTGAGATCCCCGCCGCGACAGGCCTTTACTACGACTTCGCCGCCGTCCATGTCCAAGCCGCCACAAACGTCCACGTCTCGGGCTCCTTCCTCCACTGGCACCGCCACTTCGGCTGGCTCCTCGAGAAGGCCCTGCACGAGCATTGCGGCTACCCCGCGTACCTCGGCCTCCCCTACTGGGACTGGCTCAAGTACCAGTCCAAGCCGCTCGAGGAGTCCACCCTCTTCGACGGCTCGGCCACCTCGCTCGGCGGCAACGGCCTCTTCAACGCCTCCGACAACGCCAACATCACCTTCTCGCCGGGCGACACGTGGCCGCACGGCACGGGCGGCGGCTGCGTGACGACGGGCCCCTTCGCGAACCTGTCGCTGCCGCTCGGCCCGTTCTCCTTCGCCAACGCGTTCCGCCCGGGCGGCGTCGGCGCCAACGGCAACCGCAACTGGACGATCCCCAACCCGCACTGCCTGCGCCGCGACCTCAAGAGCTACGCGCTGCCGACCTTCGCGAACGCGACCGGCGTCGCGGAGATGCTCGCCGCGCCCGACATCAGCGCCGTGCAGGTCGCCTTCACGTCGTCCAAGGCGCTGGAGCCGCACCGCGGCCTGCACGGCGGCGGCCACTTTGCGGTGGGCGGCGCGATGACGGATTTCTTTGCCAGCCCGCAAGACCCCATTTTCTTTGCGCACCATGCGAACATTGATCGGCTGTGGTCCATGTGGCAGGCGGCGGACCCGGTGAACCGCAGGTATCAGTACAACGGCACGAACCAGTTCCTGGACCCGCCGAGTGCAGCACCGATTACGAACGATACGGTGTTGAGCTTTGGCATTTTTGGGAATGCGACGGTGGCGGAGATTGCGGACATCTCGAGTGCGCCGTACTGCTATAGATATATTTAATCTGTGATAGAAAGATAGAAATCTCACCTGGCACTTGCCAACCAAACCCAGATTGTCCAAAATCAGCAGATAAGGTGAGGTCCTTCAACAAGATAGAATTAGTCCGCAAGCTGCTCCTGATACGAAAACTTGTCAGACATGAGTGTCAGCATGTTCGGATACGGAGCTGCATACCTGAAGGTTTCCAAGCATTGTTCTGTAGATGAAAATGGCGAGTGTCCGGAAAAGATTCCATTGTGTTTTATGGTGCCAATGCCCTGCCCTGTTGATTGGTACCATTGCTGCCGCTTAGAAAGACCAACGCTGGCGAGCAAAAGGGCGGAATAGTTGCCGCGGGCAGCTAGCAAGGTTTCCATAGTGGAGGATTTGCTGGAGCAAGCCCACTAGAAAGTCGAAAATAACCTGATTGCGACCAAAAAGTCCGCCCACACATCACGGACTATGGGCGGCTTTCTGAGCTCACAAGGTGCGGCCAGAGCGGTTCATGTCCGGTGCATCGGATTGTCTTTGTTCGGACGCACAGAAACCCAATCCTGAGCCGAACGAACAAGAAGATGGACTCGGTCCGCCCTAGTCTAGATGCATTGCCCTTCTTTGTATTAACTCCCACGAAGACCGTGCAGAACACAAGGGGAAAGATGAACATCACCCACCAAAAGCCTCGTTTAAGCCACCTGCTTGCTACCCTGCATATCCGAGCGTGAAGACAGATGCGCGGTACTTTGGTTTGGTTAGGTTATGAGCCTGGCGAGCGACTGAGTTCTAGCTACTTCAAACGCACCGGACGCCAAGAATGGCGGCCATGAATCCCACCAGCCCGACAATCCAGGAGCAGCCACAGGAGGACTCCGCAGCGGCGACCATGGACAACGACGGTATTGACACGAAGCTGAATGACCTGTCCGTTGAAAGCAGCGAATCGAAGGAAAAGAACAGCGAAACGAAGCCAAAGAAGATAAAGCCTTCGCTGCCAATCAAAGACCTATCCATTCACCCGGCTCCCTACCTAAACGTCCAAATCCCGATCTTCCATCCGCAAGCATTACCCGCCCCGCCCAACAACGAGCGCTCCTACCTCCTCGAAAACCGCCAGCGGCAGCACGACCGCGGCCAACGCTTCACCGACGCCCTGCACATTATCGAAACCCGCGTCGCCTCGGCGCAGAGTAAGACCAAGGGCCGCAAGCTGCGGAAGGAGGCCGGATTGCTGAAGAAGAAAATCGCCGAGTCGCATCGGCAGGAGGAGCTGATCACACTGCGCCTGAACGACATCCAGAACGAGGACCTGAGCCGTTGCGCCCCGTACTGGCAGGCGCAGTCGGCAGGCTTGATCCCGTACCCCACGCCCTGGAGCCCGTACGGTTCGCCCGTGACGTCCTGGAGCCCCATGACCCTGCCCATCATGTCGCCCATGCACCACGGGCCCGTGTCGCCGCTCACGCCGCTGCCGCCGGGGCTCTACCACCCGTCGCCCATCATGCCCAGCCCGCTGACGTCGCCGTTTTGGCTGGGCGGGCAGTTCCAGTACCAGAACATGGCGGCGATGCCGTACATGCCGAACGACCAGGCGGCGTACTACCTGAGTGGTGCAGAGTTCTTCCAGCAGCAGCCGTATGTGGTGCCCGAGGGGTTTGTCGCGTCGCGCAGGCAGTCGATGGCGCCGACGGTGGAGAAGCTGCGGGAGGCGAAGCATAAGGGTGCCAAGTCGGTGGACTTCAAGCTGCCGCAGGAGGGTGACTATAGGGGCCGAAGGTGGTCGCTGACGGATACGTTCTCGCCGACCCCAAGGATAAGCGCATGAGCATGCCGGGATTGGAGACAATTTGGAGGGAGGGCAAGGGAAAGGAGAAGGAAGAATAATAAATTTCGCATAATGGAGTGTGTTTCCAAAAGTATGGGGTTGTACAGTCCACGAAGCTTGAATCGAGTTCCATAGCCCAGCGTAACAAGTCTGAAGTTTTCCGTCGGTTGTCTCTATAATGTAAAATGGTGCTCCTCCTGAACGCCGGCCATGCATATCCAAAATATCACACACCATCCCCTCAAGCAAACTCGCCATTCTCGCCATCATCGAAGCCTAAATCTTCAGCACTTTTCCCAGACGGCGGTGCTGATGAAGCACTCGCACCAGGCGGAGGCGCAATCCAGGAGCTCCTCTTTGATGACCCAGAACTAGGCGCCGATGGCGGAGGCGGCAGCGCAAACGACGACAAGCTGGCATTCTCATCACTCGGCCTCGATTCCGACTGCGGTCTCCGCCGACCAAACTTCCCGCCCAGATTCACCGTGATCGTCTGGCCCTCCTTCAGGCTCAGATCACGCTTCTCTTCCACCTCACGCTTCTTCGCCAGCGCCGCGGCCTCGCGCGCCCCAGCACCACCATCCAGCCCCAGCGCCTTCTGCGCGTCCTGCAGCGCGACGCCGAAATCAAAGGCCTCGCTGCGCTCCTCGAAGCCGATGCCCAGGGTTGCCTTGCGGCCCGATGGGTCTTGCACGCGCAGGGCGAAGAAGCGGCTGCTGTCGAGCGCGGGCTCGACCATGGCCGGGGCGGTGTAGGGGGCCGCGGCGAAGAGCTGGCCGGTGGCGCTGTCCTCGAGCACGATGTCGGCTTTGACCTTGTCGTCCTGGCCACTTGGTTGCGGGATGGAGGTCTCGATGATTCGCACGCGGCAGCTGGCGATATGGTGCTTGGGGTCCTCGGTCCAGGCGCTGGCCATGTAGCCCTTTGTGGAGGTCAGGGGCGGGGGATTGTAGACGTGCACGGCTGTGGCGATGAAGAGAACACGTTGGATGGCATCTTGCGGCAGTTTCTCGCCTGTGGCTGGGTCAAAGGTCTCCATTGTGAACAAGAGTATGGGATTTGTCGAGATAAAGTATAAACGTGAATGAAGATGGGGGGTTATCTACCATGCGTTGAGGTGAGTAATCAGGGGAAGGTCTATCTGGCAGTAACAATCCCTGTCGATCTCAGCTTGCTCAATCCTTGTCGCTTGCCCTGTCAGGGTTCGTCGAGGGGACTCGAGGCCCGTCCTCCATTTCCCGAAGCACTTGTAACAGTGCAAAGCAAGGCAATTATTCTTATCGTATTTATCGTTTAAGGTACCTCAGCACACCTGGGAAGACCTTTGAGTTTCCTCAAGTAACCTTGGCCAGTGAATTAACCATATTCGCAGATACTGTGTACAGTGTCAGTCAAGACCCTGGACAGCTCGAAGGCCCTTGATCCCTGTATGCCACCCGACCCCACTAATGACGCAGGGCAGGGATGAAAAGCGTGGGGGAATCAGTCCGGAAGTGGCAGGCGGTGAGGACTGTATTCCGACAATTTGACTCATCCACCACCGAGTCTCGATTTCGATGTCAGTGTCAACCCAAATATCAAAACCTCATAATAACTCACGTCTAAGCTACATTGTCCACTCATCTGTCCAGCATGGCTACAGATGATCAAGAACCGGGGACGTCCTCAAAACTCCCCTTCCGTCCCAAAGACGACGCCGTCATCACCACCAAAGATGGCACTGTCTTCGAGTGAGTCGCTCGCCCTCTTGCATCTCCCAAGCTGCTCCGGCACCACAGCAACCATGGCCCTCCCCTACTGACCCTCTACTTCTCAGCCTCGTCGACACCTACCACCGCCTCCTCGCCTCCGACCTCGACCTATCCATGCCCGTCGCCGCCATCGAAGCCCTCATCGAGCTCATCAGCCACCTAACCATCTCCACCACCATGGAGCTCCAGACAGTCCTCAAAGCGCAAATCGCCCGCCTCAAAGCCTCCGTCGCCAACCCCGTTCCCCCAGCAGCAGGAGCCGAGCTCTTCCTTCGCTTCATCCTCAAAACCCTCGCCGACGAAGCCGACGGCGCGGGCCCCACCCCGTCCGCCTCCACCCGCATGACCTTTGAGGAAATGCGCGCCTACCTCGTGCGCAACAGCCGCGGCTTTGCCGCCCAGGCCCGCGTCGCCCGCACCGCTATCGCCGAGGTGGGCGCGCGCTACGTGCTGCACGGTAACACCGTGCTCACGACCGGCGGTTCGCGCTGCGTCACGCAGCTGCTGCTCAACGCCGTCGAGCGCCGCGCCCGCCTGCACGGCAGCATCGACTTCCGCGTTATCTATGTTATGGACTCGAGTAGTAGCGGAACCGGCGCTGGCGGCCGCAGGAGCAACAGCGACACGGCCGTGGCTGCCCTGCGCGCCGCCGGTGTGCCGGTCGCTACCATCGACCCGGCTGCGACGGCGCACGCCATGAATCTGGGCAAGGTCGACCGTGTGTTTGTGGGCGCCGAGGCGGTGTGTCAGCGGGGCGGGGTCATGTCGCGCATGGGCACGTACCAGCTGGCACTGCTGGCGCAGAAATACAATAAGGACTTTTACGTTGTGACGGAGACACACAAGTTTGCTATGGTGACACCGCTTCAGCAGGGAGGCCTGAAGCGGCTGGGCGTCAAGCAGGATGTCCTAGACTTTCAGAAGGGCCCTGGCGCGGGCGAGAAATCCTCGTATTTCCAGGAGGCGGAGAGTCAAGGACAGGTGGACTACACTCCCCCAGAACTGGTGAAGGCTTTCATCACAGAGCAAGGCATCAAAATGCCATCTCATGTGTTGGAATTTCTTCTGACGATTTTCCATACCTAGGAGGGGTTGGATACGATCGGTGACTGAGGGGAGTAGATGAAGCCGATGAGTCTGGGGAGCGAGAGCTGTGGTGAACTCATCAGAAGATTTGCAGGTGCACTCAGTTTGAGATGCTTGCCGTTCGGATGCATCGCTGGTATGAACGAATATGCAGCATGACTGTGCTGCAGTCAGTGGAAGCAAGGCGGACAAAGTGGGACCAAGCAACTTGTAGCGAAAGACAAGCTTGAGTATGTCGCAGTGAAGCGCAGTTGCGCAACCGAGACATGACTTTCTTCAACCGATTTGGGTTACGGCGTTGGGGATTCAAAATCATACCCAGAGGGTGATTATGGGCTGGGTTGCATACTGCATCTGGGCTCTCTGATAGTTTACAAATAAATGCACAAAACCTTGACCTATACAGCGCCATCATCGCGCACTCGACCGCTGTAGTCTTGCTTCCTACTAGGTATGCCATTGGACACTTGCTAGGCACTCCTCCCGCAGGCGGATAGGGCGACGACGACGAACAAAGGGGTGCACGACTAAAGAACGCAAACAGAGATACCTCGATCCAGATGTGAGAAAATACGTAGCCATTGTTCTTGAGTTCCTCGAGACCGCGAATCCTGGTCGCTAGACACTGTTCTGTAATGACTGTATGTAGTATTCCGTGTCCGAGCCAAGATGCAAGTGACCCGATGTGTAACTCGATCTTCCCCACGCGTCTTTGGTCGCTTCCTTCCAAACACTTTTTTCCCAAATCACAAGATTGACTTTCGAGTGGGCGCACTATTTTCGTTTCAATCACCTAGCTCAGAGTTGCTGGTCGACTTTTGCCTCATCCTGCGAGCAACGTCCCTAGCGTCTATAATATGCGTCTGCTAGTCAATCCCGCACAAGCCGGGCTCCGTTCCACGCATAGATGTAATTGCGCTGATACCAGTTGACGCTGTTGTAAATTTGTCAGCAACAAACATGCACACCCCTTCACAAACAAGGGGTGGATCGAGGCGGGATTAAGCATACAATGACTTGCGCCCAGCGATGCGCGGGTGAGTGGCCCAAGATCCGCCGAGGGTGATGTTGTGCTTGCCGTCGAAGAAATCGGCTACAAATGAAAGTAGAAGTCAGCAAGGCATCCCCAAAGTCAAAGCAACATGTACATAACGTGTACTTACCGGTGTAAAGAGGATACAAAGCCATGGGCTCGAATCCATCCCACTTCAAAAGAGGCGAGCTGGTCCACTCCCACAGACCGCCCATCTCGCCCTGTCCGGCAAGTTTATTGCCATGGGCGGTCACGGGCATCGGGTGCCAGTGCTGGAAACCCAGATTGGCACCGTCCAAATCAGCGAAGAGGTCACCATGCTCTCCGCCGATCGCGCCGTTAGAACCCCGTGATGGAGGGGACTCTTGGACTCCGTTGTTGCTAAGATGTCTAGAGACGAGATCCGTTCGTCAGTCCCAATTTAAATCATTGGAAGATGGGTAGGCCATGTACTTCTGAGTGCACTTGATTTGGGTGGGGATATCATACCCATTGACAGCAGGGACCGTCTTTCCAAGTTTCCTCTCGGCCTCTGCCCTCTTCAAAATACCGACATGCTCGTAGATACTACGCGCCTCCTCAAAGGTCGGAATTCGACCGCCCATCCACGATGCACAGCCTGCAACCTCATTATAGGAAGCAGAGACGGGCCAGTCTAGTGCGTACTTGAGAGGCACCAGACCGTAGACAGTGCGTACACACTTGCTCTCAAGGAACGACGCGGGCAACTCTGAGTCCTCGTCAAAGTGCCCGTTCGTGTGCACATGGCCGTTCGTACCGTTACTCACGCCGTTGCTAGGAGCATGGTTCACATGGACATTGCCGTTGGAGTGCTGGGCAGATACATTCTCGGCCCAGGCCGCCGGAATCTGGGTGGTCTTGGTGGCATGGAGGTATTTCGCATACTAGCGGTCCATTCAGGTCAGAATTCGGGCCGCTTTCCGGAGGGCATTGTCCATGGAGCTTACCTCTTCGTTGGTGATGGGCCTGCCTTTGGCTTGAAAGGCGTGTACTTTTGCCTTCCTTTCTGGTTTTTCGTTGTCCCTGCTTTTGCGTCAGTGACCACGAACGAGGCTCGGGTACTATGGGATCTCCAAATACCAGCCAAAATTGCGACTACTGTCAGTGCCGTCCTCTGGGTCGTTCATGCCAATGGTGATCTCCTGCTCAGGAATTTTAAACCACTCGTTCTCAACTCGAGCGCTCCGAGCTTTACGTGCCAGGGCCTCGAAATCCGGCCTTGCGGCGATCGGTGGTGGGAGGGTCTTCTCGCTCTGCAGCAGCATATACAGCAGAGTTTCGAGATGCATCGCCTCGTGCTCGAAGCTGACCCAAATAGCTCTAGCGATGTGACGCGGAATGGCTTCAGCCCCATTCTTGTACTGGTCCCTCAGACGATCACGAACCCGC
Organism: Ophiognomonia clavigignenti-juglandacearum; assembly: GCA_003671545.1. Lineage (NCBI taxonomy): Eukaryota > Fungi > Ascomycota > Sordariomycetes > Diaporthales > Gnomoniaceae > Ophiognomonia > Ophiognomonia clavigignenti-juglandacearum. The sequence continues at coordinate 104,916 of PYFS01003614.1, read as the reverse complement.
TTCTGATACCTTCGAATCTCATCCACTGGCGGCCATTCGTCCGGAATCATGGAGTGGGAGTGACAGTGCTCCGGGTTATCCACATCCGGATCGATTCCTCGCTCGAAGATGGAGACGTAGGATGCCGGCTCTGTTGGAGTCTCCTTGGTGGTCTTGTTGAGCTGAATGTCCAAGAAGGTAGGGATGTGTCCCAAATAGAAAATACAGGCGTTTCGAAGCTTGATGGGTTTATCCAGAAGCTCCTCCTTGGAGATCATGCCTCTTGTGACGGTGTCCCATGCTGTCCACAAACCGTCCCAATCTTCTAGAGTGGGCAGGACAGACGAGACATAAGCCGAAGGGTTCAAGCTGAAGGGCATTTTGGGTTTTGCTAGCATATGCAGACCTGTAGATAGGCATTAGAACCAAAGCAACACAAAGCAGCCTAAAATCAACGTCCATTCGGGTAGGAGGTTTCCACGGAATAGTATCACCTCACTAGTGCAACATGGTTGACGTATGGATAATAATTCCTTTTAGGGACTCGGGAACCAGGGCGGCGCCGAGCCCCGCAGTCGGCGGCACCATGACAGATCCGCCCTAAACAAGGATGACTGGAGAAGGGCCCGCGACACACGATAATTTGCAGTGGAATGATCATGGGGCCTTTTCAGACGAAAACGGGTGTGTGAGCGTGGGGTGTCGTCAGACTTTCCCTGGAGTGTGGCTGGCCGGGTTCCCGGAGAAAGTAAAATGTCTTATTGTGGAACCTGGGGTAAGAAGAAAGATGATGAATAAGGAAAGCGGGTGTGCACTTGCCATATTCTTGGCCCAGCATCCACTGGTCCACCTCCTTCAGACTAGATGTGTTCCACAGCGTCTTCGCCTCGGCCTGTGAATATTTCAAGCTCTGCTCGACCTGGATGCGCTCGTCAGCCCGCACCGTTTCCCCAAGCACGCTGACGTTTTTGACGGGCGAGTAGAAGGCTTGATGCCTTCCCCCTTTCTTGTCGTAGACGTATTCGCCAATAGCTTTCCAGTCTGCCAATTTGAAGACTTCCTCTCCGAGGATCTGATTGGCGTTGACCAAGCCATTGAGAAGGAACCTGTAAGGTTTTGTCAGTGAGAAGGTCATGGGATAGACTGCCTCACGTGAGTGCATGTTCAGCTCCCTTACGAATGAGTTACGCCCTCTCGGTCTGTCCATGTCCAGGAATGTTAGTGTGCCTCCTTTCGGCTCCAGTGGGAGAACATACTCACCATTGTACGCGTGACTGTGTCCAAAATTAGCAACTTGAGCAAAGTGACGTGCAACATAGCTCGCACGTACTACACCTTTTCCGGATCCGCGCACGAGTCCAGACCAATCAGCATGGTATCTCCAGTACTCAGGACACTTGAGAAGTGCCTCAGAAAGTCCGAAGCGTCGTCCCTGTGGAAGTTTCCTGCAGTGGACTCAGTATTCGCGTAGGCGTCTCCGTAGCAGGAAACTGGTCGTACCAATGCTCGAACCAAGCGACACGACGCACTTCTGACGCTGAAGATTCACAGGCTGCTTCAACCAGTCTCGACCGTCGTCGTAGGTACCCCATAGCCCATGACTCCGGACGTGGCGGTAGTCCGGAAGCTGGGCCAGGGTTCTCTCCAACTCCTTGCGGTCCAGGTCTAGGGCGTAGTAGTCCACGTCCTTGCCCGCAGCCTCAAAAGCTTGAAGCAGGAGATTGATTTTGCGCAGGTTCCTGCGAAATCAGCGTGAGAAAGTACCAGCGTCGTGTTGGGAAGGTGGTCGATCACGTACCCACTCCCAAGCTCGATGACCATGGCATCCTCGGGAATCCACTCAGCGATGCTGGAGGCCGATTCCTTCAGGACCGTGATTTCATCGTTGGTCAGGTAGTATTCGTCCAAATACGTGATCTGGTTAATGGGTTAGTGATACTCGTCAAAGTGGGCACCCATAGACACAGAGGCTTCAGGGTTTCTGATTACTTGTTCAAAGAGCTGTAACCCTCGCTCGTTGTAGAGCAGGAGGGTAGGCATGGTTCGGGGACCATGTTTTGGTTTGAATAGAATGCGAATCTCCTCCTTCAAATTGAGCTCTACGGCAGTAGACCGGATGTCGATAATATCCAGATTGGAAGTAGCCTTGTGAGTTCCGAGGCTACTAGAGACGCTCTTTGGCTCAATAGTAGATTCAGTGTGAGCAGCCATGTTGCTTCTGATATTGTGTAATAACAATATGTGTTGGCTGGATGGCTGAAAAGGCAAGACAGTAGGTAGACTTGACACACAAGACAGCGAAGTACCGACGAAGAGGAATGTGGTGTGACATATATATGCGGAACCTGAGAGTGACACAGCGGATGCCGAGGAAGCTGGAGAATTACGAGCACGTCAGAGTACCGGCTAGGTAATCCATATATCTGGAGAGACAAGGAGAATGAGACATATGGATAGCCGGACAGTACCTACTTGGTACCTAGGCAATGCCCTTGCCATTGGCAGGAAGGAGGACCTCTGGAGCCTCCACAATACCTAGGCACTGTGTACCCGTGGACTACGCGGCCCTAGTCCGTGACTGCCATAGCGTAGCAGGCTTTTATATGGGGCACTCATGGTGAGTTCCATCAGGTCTAAGACACATAGTTCGCCAAGGTGCATACATAGAACGTAGTACGTCCGTATGCACGAGTAGATCGACAGCGTGGTGTAGGTGCTCGCCGCTGGTGGAAGAGCTTGAACTGGCCCATGAAGGTAACTGTACGCGAAAAGACTGTACTGTATCCGTACTGTACAGTACAAAGCAAAGGCGAGGTAAGTTCACCCGCTCCGTCTGATCTCTACTGTGACGCTATGTGCGCATTAGCTGGTCAGTAGCAAGAATGGCGAATATTGTTCTGTAATGAGAATACACCGACACGATCTTGGATTGTGCTCAAGAGTGGGATGGTTCATGTTTGACAGGGCCACACTCAACGTTGCCCCACGCTAACGGCTGACAATCCCTGTTCAACTAGGGATCCCTGCTTAAAACTGCTGAACCCCTGGCAATGCGGAGGAGAAGGTTCCTGGCTTCCCACATCATCACCAACCTATTCCGTACAGAAAATCGGCATGAACACCTACCATCAATGATCAACTATATCGTCATTGCGCATCTACTTCAGCAAAGGTTTTATTGCGTCAAAAAATGTTTCGTTCTTATTGTCTGTTAGAAAGGTGATCAAACTGCCAGGGCTCTAGGTCCCCCAATTGCTGTGTTTGGGATTGCCTGGCAGCCTGGACAGTACTCCGTACCACAGTACAGACTCCATTCTCACTCTTCTACTGTGGTAAGCCACGGAATCTTGCGTCGCCAGTCGTGCTTGAGAGCATGTACGGTACTGTCAATGCACAGCTGTGACGCTTTCATTCCGCGGTGACCCACAAAATTGCCAGCTGCCGCTCTGGGCTCTTGTTCCCCTCACGAAGCTGCAGCCTTGAAACCACCGGTCTTATTTATGGACAACTAGGCCAGACGCCAGCACGGCTGTACGGCTGTTCACCCTGCCCTGCATACCTTTGCTGCTTCACGATGGGACCCAGGGCCCTTTCCCCGGAATCTCGCGTCATCCTCGCTTTCGGGCTCACGCTTACATGGAAGGTCCATTTTCTTGCAGAAGTTCAATCAAGCAAGTCTCAGGAGACCGTCGACCATTCGGATGGCATGTGTCGTCTGGTCTTCATTTAACTGGTCTGTACATCTGTAGTCCGCACCTTCCCCTCTTTCTCAAGGGCTAGATGAGGCAATTTTCTGGAACTTCAACGTAGATTGGCTCCGGCGAACCTTGTTGTTGGCGTGCCAAAATCCTGGGACCTGAGCTGCTAGGAAGACGACCTAGTCGGCGGAAACGCCCGACTGGCTATCTTTCCTAGGTCAAGCCACGAGGCTGTGGACGGCAAATCGTTCGATTCGGCACGTAGAGAAGTGACAGAGATCGGGTGTTCGTTTGGGCCATGGTGGGTGTGATGTTACACACCTACATTGTACTCTGTACTCGCCTAGTCAAGTCCTCGCTCTGGCGTTAGAGTCTGAGATGGAAGAGGCTGCAGGCGGCCTGCGAGTTCACAAGGGCAATATGCATATCATTGCGGGGTACGTGGCCACCCGTCCTGCGCCTTGCCTCGCCTTCCAGCTCTCGGGGCTCCTTCCTAAAAATGTGGAAGCTGGAACCCCGGGATCTCGCCAATCAGCTGATTCGGGGGTCGACGCAGAGTTCATTCGGGGTTGTCAGACGACACTAGCTACCAAGCCGATCAGCATTAATTACTGGGTGCCGACGGCGAGACGGCCACACGGCTCAAGCGTCGGCATTCACTCACTGTGCTGTAACAGACGCGCGAAGGATGTCTGATCATAATATGCATATGCCAGAAACTATGTCAGCTTCAAATGTTCCCCAGATCGTTCTCTCCAGAATGCCGGCATCCATCGCCGGATGATCCGAGCCGGACCCGCAGGCCGAGCCGGGTCCCGCAAATCTGGGCCTCATCCCGATGCCGGCACCGGCCTTCCGTACCCGCACCTTGGCACCTGGCTTCCAAGGACTATAACATCAATGGCAACTATCGCTTCCTACAACCGGTCGTATCTATTTTCAATGTTGGTAATGCTGAAAAGGCAGTTGCTATGTAGGTGTACTGTCACTTGCGAGGAACGCATCGTAATCCCTGTCTTTTTGGTATGGTACAAAACATTACACTGCGCCCGACCTTGCGGCTGATAAGCCACTGTACACTGTCTGTGTGTCTGTGCTTCAGCACTCCTAATCAGGAAAAGCTCACGCCCTGCGCTCACGAGCAGCATTGTCTGCCAGCTTGTGGGCTGTTTTCACTGATGCTATCTGATTACTATGTCAGCGTACGCACAACTTGATAGCTCTCGTTCGTGAGACAACTTAGCAAACAATGAACAGACATATATAGAACGCAGAGAGTCGCCAGACTTCTGTGATCCCTTTCTGTTCTTTCGCTCTTCGTAGACCACGTCAAGGTATTAGCTTGACCAGCACGCATCCCAGTTCCATCGTATTGCATCACCCACCCCATTAGCCAAGATGGCGGAGACGAAGCTACTTACATATCGTGGCAACTGTCACTGCGCTGCTATCATTTTCGGTATGACATCCGTATCCCTGATCTTGCGCACACGGTGAAAGCAGCATGCCGTCTCCACAAGACATACAAGACGATCCAACCTCTCTCTCTCTTCAAACTCTTACATCACCTGTCATTTAGATGTACTGACTTTGTCTTTCCGAGCAGAGCTCAAAGTGCCCGAGATCAAGGGCTACAATGATTGCAACTGCAGCATCTGCACGAGGAAAGGATACGCCTGGGTGATGCCCGCAGACAACGACCATTTGCAGTTCGTAAAGGGCTCCATGGATGATCTGAAGAGCTACAAGTTCAACAGTGGAAACTTCACTCACCGCGTCAGTGATGCTTCGCCTCCAAGATGCACAAAATCGGGGAATGCTGAATTTGGAAAAGGATAATGTTGACATGGCTTCATTTTATCCTAGTTCTGTTCCAACTGCGGCACGGCCGTGATGGGTGAACTCCCTCAAGTCACTCCATCGCTGTTTATCAATGTGAGTTGAAGGGGATCGTGTTCAAAGAAGCAGCTGCATTGCTGAAATTCCTGCCCAGACACGCACCATCCAAGGATTGGATATCTGGTCGTTGAAGGCCACAACGTGAGTGCCTATCCCGCACTACCAAGAGACGGGCGAGTCTCCTGGGTCCATACACTGACTATGTTGTAGCTTTGATGGCAAGGCTTTACCACCGCCATATGAGCTTCCAGTATACGATGGCCCGGAGCCAGTGGCGAACGTCGAAAACGGAAAGACTTGTACGGGGCTTCCCAGTCCCGGAACCTGACCGTTGTGGCCACTGACACGCGCATCACTCAGACCACGGCAGCTGCCACTGCGGAGCCGTTAAGCTCGCCGTAAATCTCAAGCCTCTCGAGACGTGGAATACACTCTCTGATGGCAAGGAGCGAGTCATCGAGTGCAACTGCAGTATCTGCGTGCGGGTGAGTAGTGCTATCCGGCCATATCATCATGTGTGCCTCGCGCAACGCTCTCATGACTGATACCGGCTGCTTGCCAGGGCGCATACGTCTGGTGCTATCCACATAAAGACCAGAGCGTAGTGCAGGGCCGCGAGAACCTCTCGTACCGCGTCTTCAACTACACGGCGGAGCGCAAGGCATTCTGCAAGCACTGTGGCGTGAACATGTTCAATGAGTCGAATCCGCTTACAGGTAAGTCGGCTCAGGCGGTATAAGGGTTTCTTCTTGGTCGATTCTGTCCTATGCTCTTGAGCTCGCAAGTTTGCTAACCTGGCACTCATGACTTCGCAGACGCAGAAATTGCCGCGTTGAGTGATGCTGCGAGAGCATGGCACGAGGCGGCTAAAGACAACCGCAACATCAATCTCAGGATCTTGCATGATTTCGACTTCAGGACTCTGAAGACTCAGCACCTGGATGGAGCTGCTGGGATTCCTGGGGATTATGTCGAGCCTTGATGAGCAATGTGTTCGGTCCATGACGTCGGGTTGAGAAGTGAAGATGAAGGGGCAAACAACCAAAGAGGAGTTGTGTTTGAGGTTGTGTTTCATCGTATTCCATCTCCTTGACCTTACACTATTCAACTGCCTGTAGACGTCCTACTAGCTGTCATCGCCGTGACTTGTCCACCCTGATTTCAAATGTACAAATGGCCGTCCTGGACCCCGTTTTGCTATGATGCACTCGCAACTGACCTCATACGTGCCCCAGTTTCCAGAACTCCAGCTTTCTCTCTCTTTTCCCATTTCATTAAGGGCTGACTTTGCCGAGGCTTGGGATGCATGCACGACACGCATCCTATCGGCGTAAAGTCCCTGATCAGCGAGCTCTATCCATGGTGCTGCCGTCAAGGGTTCTGCCTCGAGATTTTATGTTCATTTGAGGGCAAGATTGTCGTGTTTGTGTGAAGAGTGGAGGGTTGGTAAAGTATGCAAGTGGGCGTCCCGATGGATTTCGCCGGATGAAATTTTCGTCCTCTTTCCTTAGTCGAGGCCCACAGTAGGCAGGTCGCCCAGGTTTCCGAGATTCACAGGGCCAGGGCCCTGCATAGGAATCCGCAGGTCGTCATCGTGTGCTATCATCTCCGCCAGAAGGTCGAGGATAGGCTATAAAGACAAGTCAGCGGTATTCACTCTCACTTTCACCACCACCAGCCCTCAAGCCGATCGTATCATGCACGTACCTTCGGCACGGTCTTGTCATAGATGCCAATCAGGTCCTGCGGCTGTGGGTACACCTTGAGACCGCGGTAGAAGGCTAGAGCAGCTTCGAGGTAGCGCGTAGGGTCGGCGCCCAGCTGCTCGCCCATGGTGACCTGTTCCAGGAAGTAGGCCTCCTTCTCCTCGACACTGGTGGGGAAGCCCTCGGCTTTGGCCTCGTCAACCGCCTCCTTAATAGCCGCGCGTTGGTGAAGAGTCTCGACGTCGGCCTCCACCTTGGCCATGCGCGCCTGTTTGCGCTCGTTCCGCCGCAGCTGTCGTCGGAATTCGGGCTTGCTGCGCCGCGCGTGATCGAAGTAGACGGCGTAGGCTATGTGGCGAAAGAAAGGGGCAAGTGTTAGCTTGCAGCTTTAGGAAGATGGGAAGCGTTGTGGGGCAGAGCGTTGTCTGGTGCCTTACCGAGGAGGCCAGTAGCCACAGCTGCTGCTGTTGCACTTGCGACAATGGTGGTTTGTGATGACACCATTGTCAATGTGTGAATGTGTTGTGGGATTGTCCCGTGATGAGAGGCAAAAGTCTGCTGAGTGAACGAGTAGGTATGGGCTGTTGAGGACAGAGTGCGCTGGGGGTGAATATCGGCGATTGAAGATCGCGAGGAGGTTTGCTACTGGCATTCGTCGTTGTACTTGGAAGTTGCTCCCCGGCGTCATACCTAGGTTTTTTTGCAGCTTCCATTTCCAGGGCCCCCTGCCCCTGCTACGTGAGCCGCATCCCTGTAAGCACTCCAAACCACCTGGGCATCTGAGTCCACTTCACTCACTCCTCCACTTGCCGTCTCGTCTGAACTGCCTTCAGCTTTACACGTGAAACCTGGCTACTTTGTCTCATTTGCCTCTTTCTTCTCCGAGACTGATGCATTATAGCTTATAACGCATAGGTGGTCACTGCACACAACTACTCGGCCGCTTTGCAGACCACAGCAGCCATGTCATCCCTTCGGAAAGGCGTCAAAAGGGTCAACACGCGCCCAACCATCAGCGCTCCCATCGCAAATGGTGGTGCAGTACCTGCACCACGGAGTACCGGAGGTAAAGTCCCCGCCGATGCACCACCTATTCCTCAAGCTCGACCGCGACCGCCCCCGCAGGGCAAGACCTCCGACTATGTCAAGCGCCGATACTCGACTCGATACAATATCCCCGAGAACTTCGATGTCACCTCCGCGCCGCCCATGCCGGCTATGCCGGCAATGGATAACTACGAACCGTTCCGGAAACAAGCACCAGTGGCCGAGCTCCCCAGAGCCAGAGGTGGAGCGTCTGGTGGTGCGCCGACCGTGAATCCTCGAGAGCTGCGGGACCCGAGATTCAGAGCCGAGGAATACGTCAACAGGGCGCTGGAAAATGCCACTGAGGACGAAATCCGCGAATTCGAGGAGCAGCTGCAAAGCCTGGAAGCTCGGGCTGCCGCCGACCTGCAACAGAATGTGTACCAGAATAGAACTCAGTTCATCAAGATCAGCAAGGAAGCGGAGACACTAAAGGGCCAGATGCGTGCCTTGAAGAACCTCATGTCGGAGTTAAAAACCAACACAACGGTATTACGCTCTGCATCTTCTCGAGGCGGTGGTGACTCATCTGGGATGAATGGTGACTCGTTCTCAACCGGCTTGAGCAAGAGAGACAAGCGAAGTTCCGTGGCGGACAGGAGTGCCCTTTGGAACTCGCAGCTACAGGTTAGGAGATTTTCCCCATCCGAATGAGGGAGGTGATCGCTGATATAAACCCCAGGCTCTCTATAAATCTGTGGAAGGATCTCAGAAGTTCTTGCCTAATGTTCCAGGACGACACATCATCCTTAATGCGGGTTATTGGATCGAGCTTGATAATGCCACATACAAATCTAGACGATCTATCGCGATCGTGTTGCTGAACGACCATTTGCTCATTGCGTCTCGGAAAAAGAGGAAGACGGAGAACCCAGACGCTCGAGGCCCAAACGTGAAGCTTGTTGCTGACCGTTGCTGGCCACTGCTTGATATTGAGGTTGTGGATATGGCGGGAACTCAGGAGTCTTCTACCAGCCGAACCAAACTCGCAGACGCTATTATGGTCCGCGGCGTTGGACAGGAATCTGTCATTTATCGCACAGAAAAGCCGGATGATCCCGACAAGCGGAGCTTGCTTCTGAATGTTCGCAAGGTCGTGGAGGACTTGCGCAGAAACATTCAATCTGAGAGGGAGGCCAACAACAAAGCTAAAGAGACCATCAATTACTTTGCGTCCAGGGATCCTGGTCTCTTGCAGAAGACCGAGCTTCTCGAGACGCTGTCAGATGTCAAGGACATGCTCATCGAGGTTGATGGCAAGCAGCAGAACCTGCGCTGGGTCGAGGGGCAGATGGACGATCTCGACATTGACATTGCGCTGCAGCGTATCGAGCCGGCTGTAGTCCGGGTTGAGAAGCTGAAGAGCCTTGCTCGGAGTCTCAAAAACAACACTGTTGCGCAGGACTTTATTGAGTTCAAGGTAGATGAGCGCTGCTCGCGCCTTGCATCTCTCATAACACGCGAGCTTGTCGTCAGTCACAACATCCCAAGCAAGACCAAACAGCATGTCAGCTCCTTGACCCGACTCGGGTTCGAAGACCGCGCTCGTGAGGCATACTTGGAGGCGAGAAGAAGTATTATCCAGAAACGGTCCAGGTAAGTGATCAATTTTTGACAGACATTGAAAACGTGGCTCATGATTCGGGCAGACAATGTATTTTCCAAGGAGACTTGCACCTATACATCTGGCAGTTGTCCTTCGTCTACTTCACCATCATTAAGAATACGGTGCGGTGTTTTCAAGGCTGCTTTCCACCACCGATGATGAGCGCGTGCGTTAAGTGGGCAAAAGAGGAGGTCGAGGCCTTCAATGTCATCCTGGCACGCCAACTCAGCAGCACGGAGCGTCAGAGTGAGGCTTGGAACAAGTGCGTAGAGAGGGCTAGAGAACATGCGCAGATGCTGTCAGAAGTGGGACTTGACTTTCGCAACTTGGTCGGACAGGAGCCTGCGGCTGACAGCAGTCCTGCTGTTCCAGTAGGCCTGGGATTGTCGTGAGGCTTGAACCATAATAAGTTGTAGGGTCAGAAGTTCTTAGAAGGGGGGAATTTGCGAATATCGTAGCTTTACGGGCGGGCGGGCGTTTGAGATATATATAAAGAAGTGGCATTGGACGGTGAGTAGAGAGACCCAGCCTTCAATGAAGTACAAAACTTAACGGAGGAAGGAAAATCAAAGGGTTTTTAAAAAGATTGGCGACTTGTACTGTATGCTATTCAATGCTGGCTGTTGCTGTTCTAAAAACACAGGGGGCAGGTGGTGAAATTCGGCTGGGCTGGCACCCTTGTTGCCAGGGGTCCCCACAATTGCTCTCAAGTCGTCTTCATGGGCAAGCACAGCAACCTGCCCTTTGCCCTGCAACAGACACCTCAATCCTTACCATACACCAACACATTGATGCCCTTCAAAGCCATCAGAAACTTGATACCCTTCACAGCGACTTGCATTCACAAGCATTCCCCTGTGCTTAAGCGAAAAGTCACCACCTAGCTGTGTTTCCGATTCTTTTTCCTGGGAGGCCGACTTGGATCCCACCCACAACCGCAACCCGCCGACCCCTTCTCCCTCTCCAACCCAAAACCGGACGTCATTGCCTCCCACCGCTTTCAACACCTGCACTCCTCCGCAATCTCAACCCCTCCGCCGCGCGACCGTCCCTCCGACCATCATCGCCCAAACAGCCAAGAGCATGGATACCAATATGGAGGATGTCGGGCGCGTGCCCACAGATATTGCTCCTGCCCCTCCCACCGAGCCCACCACCATCCCCACCCTCGATGGCTGGATTGAGAGCTTGATGACCTGCAAGCAGCTTGCAGAGTCAGATGTGCAGAGGCTTTGCGAGAAGGTCAGATGCCCCACGTCCAACCGTACCACGCGATCGATGGTCCGAGGCTGCATCGCGCCGTTCGCTTGTAACTGAGCAGCAGAGCTTCGCAGCCCGCTTGCTCATCGCTCGCGTGCCAGCTATTTTGATGATCAATCCTGACTCGACCCTTGTGTGTATAGGCGCGCGAAGTTCTTCAAGAGGAGTCGAATGTCCAGCCAGTCGTACGTACAAAACTGCCAGGCTTAATTTTCCAGAACGGATGCTTACTTGCTCGAAACAGAAATGCCCGGTCACGGTGTGTGGCGACATCCACGGTCAATTTCACGACCTGATGGAGCTCTTCAAGATTGGAGGTCCCAACCCAGACACCAACTACCTGTTCATGGGTCAGCGCCACGTCTTCCTTCAACATTTTTCGGCTGTGATGCTAATTGAGCAACAGGCGACTATGTCGACCGTGGATACTACTCTGTTGAGACAGTTACCCTACTCGTCGCCCTCAAGATCCGACACCCCCAGCGCATCACCATCCTCCGTGGAAACCACGAGTCCCGTCAGATCACCCAAGTCTACGGCTTCTACGACGAGTGCCTCCGCAAGTACGGCAACGCCAATGTCTGGAAGTACTTTACCGACCTCTTCGACTACCTCCCCCTCACCGCCCTCATCGACAACCAGATCTTCTGCCTGCACGGAGGTCTCTCGCCTAGCATTGACACTCTCGATAACATCCGAGCCCTCGACAGGATCCAGGAGGTTCCTCACGAAGGTCCCATGTGCGATCTTCTCTGGTCCGACCCCGACGACCGTTGCGGATGGGGAATCTCACCCCGTGGTGCCGGATACACCTTCGGTCAAGACATATCAGAGGCTTTCAACCATAACAATGGCTTGACCCTCATCGCTCGTGCCCATCAGCTGGTCATGGAGGGCTACAACTGGTCCCAGGACAGGAACGTGGTGACCATCTTCTCTGGTAAGTTCCAACCGTCCGTCAACTACGAGTGTTGACAATTTGCTAATCATCCGGTAGCCCCCAACTACTGCTACAGATGTGGCAACCAAGCTGCAATAATGGAGATCGACGAGCACCTGAAGTACACCTTGTAAGCTCCCACCCTACTTGGCCTGACCCAATACCGCAATTTGCTGACATTCCTGCTAGCCTACAATTCGACCCATGCCCACGTGCCGGCGAGCCGATGGTCTCAAGACGGACTCCCGACTACTTCCTCTAGGTTTGTTGCATGAACTATGCCTTTTGCAACCAGTTTTGCGCTATAGTCAGACTCACGAGCCATGCAAGCACTTTGGGCTTTGCATTGGTCGAGATGTGTTTTACGAGTTGAATCATAGAACTGAAAAGGGGAGGCGTTGGAGTAGACCAGTCAAGATCAGCATGTCGGCACTTGAGCGCTGTCTCCCATACCTGTGTATAGGTCATGAATCGTCCCTCCAGCAGGCCTTACTGCGTGGAGGAGTGCTCAAACCTGGGGAAAAGGAAGTCTTAGAAGGAGGTTCCTCCAAATACATCAAACCGAGACCTAATGAAAGAGAAGACATCAAATTAAGGTTCCCTGCAGGTGCACAGAGGGCTGTGATTCATTCGATCATGGACACGTGTTGAAGTCGCTAGTTGAGTATGTTGACAGTTTCGAGAATTTAGTAGTGCCATTATCGTCTATATACTGATTTACTATTACCACACGCTCCCAGGCCATAACCGGACCAACCTATAAAGCAGTGGGAAACTGCGCAGCCTCCTCCTTCATCTCCTCCAACGCACTGGCTTCCCACTGACTTTGCCGCTGTTTCTGCGACGTTGGACTTCCCACAGGACTATGCAGGTTCCCGCGTGACCCAAGCCCCTCCCAGCTCGCGCCAAAGTCCCCGGCACCCACGGCAAGCGTCCCACTCGACGCATGATACCCGCGATGCGCAGCCAAGCCACCGTGCGGCCGGAATGGGTACATCGGCGAATCGGCGGCGCCCACTTGCCCTTGCTGCTGCTGCTGCTGCTTCGCGGACGAATGCTTCCGCAACGATCCACCACTGTTATCGTCAGGCACGCGGCCTCCGCTGTAGTGGCCTGGTCCGGAGCTGCCGTCGGGCACGTGGAAGCGGCGATCGAAGCGCAGGACCGTGTACGCGTAGACGACCAGCAGCTCAATGGCAAAGTTGAAGCAGTAAAAGCACGCCTTGGAGTGGTACCAGGCCGGGTTGGAGAGGGGCCGCGGCGTGGTGTAGTTGACGCCGACGCGGAAGCCGGCACCGAGCGAGAGGAGGGCGGATGTGCCGACGAGCAGGAGGAGCCGGGTTCGGTAGCGGCCGATGCCGAATTTCTCGGGGCGCCGGCCGGCGGGGCGGGTGAGGAGGGTGAGGGCTACGATGGGAATGGGGAGGAAGGCGAGGACGGCGCTAGGAGGACGATTAGTTTTGCGCCTGTGTTGATGGGGGACTGGCTGCTGGAGACAAGTACTTACAGGAATGTGCCCGCGACGAGAGTTATCTTCCGGAGCTGCAAACGCACGGCCATGTCCAAGGTAAAGAACATATACACAGCCGCAATAATGACCATGATCAACATAGCGCCGATGCAGAAGTACAAGAACGTGAACGCCAGCTTCAGCCCTTCTGACCATCCGAACCGCGGGTGATAGCTGCGCACGACGCGCTGCGCAAACACCAGGTTGATCACAAAGAGCAGCAGCACGCCGGCCTGCACGAAGATGCTGGCGGCGATGGCCAAGTTGACATTGCGCGGCCGCGACGCCCAGCCGATGCGCAGGCACAGGGTGGTGATGCGCGCCATGCAGAAGCCGAAGACCAGCACGGACGGGATGAACTTGTGGTCGCGCTTGCGGTTCATCTGGAAGATGGCCATGTTGGTGACCGCGGCAGCGATGTACAGGACCAGCAGCACGGCACAGATGGGGTCGTCGATGCGCGGCGTGGGCTGGCCGCCGAGGGCGGCGGTTGTTGGCCGGTAGGGAGGTCCGGAGGGAGGAGCCTGGGAGGTTTGGTTAGATTTGGAACTGTGGCCTTCATACCGTGGAACTGTGTGTCACTTACCATTGTCGTTGAACTAGCTCCTTGTGATGCCATAGTGAAGTTTTTGCAGGCACACGTACAGTCGAATGTCCCACTCGTGATAAGTGAGAGCCGCGAGAGTTGACTATCTGTGGAAATTAGTGCAACCCCAAGGAACACGAACAGAGACAATGAGATGGTTTTATTGCTTCTTCGGAAACCACCTGAGCTCAGCTACTTTTGACAGCTGCGCCTAGCTGCGGACAGGATCGAGGGCACTAGGTTGGTCATATCCGATGTTTTGGTGGTCTGATCTCAAAGTGCTGTTACACATGGAGCCCTGTCACGCACTTGCTTCTAGATGGCTGGGGAAGGATACCTAATACTTATTGACTAATTTGTTATTTCAGTCTCCAGCTAGATCACGGTTCGCCTTTTCACGAATCTCCGCCGGTCAACATTCCTGTAAGACTGACAGCTTGGGTATCAATCCGGCTCACCTTATTATCAAAGCCGGCTGTTCAAGTGACGTCGACGGCATGCGCCACTACTGGCATGGCGCTAAGGTCGGCAGGACGGCGTCGCCGTTAGAAGCCGACCGCGAGATATACTGGACTGACAGGTTGTCAGATTGGTCACGCGGCCGGAACGGCCCTCGCGTTTCCGACAAATCGCTTAGCTTTTGAACGGCCACTTGCATTGTCACGGTCCGAGACTCTGTGCCGACAACAACGATGGTTAGACAGACCACAACTACAAGGCCATTGCTAATCTCCCAAGGAGCGCGCGTCAGTATGTTTCGTATGTACACTACCACGACAGAAATACAGAGGACTTATCACGACGATGGTCAACCGTGTCTGAGGACGACAAGCTTCGCCGTGCCACGGCAAGCTTCAGGCTGGTGCAATGGTCAAACGGTTTCGATGCGTGTGGCTTGAGTGTGGCAGCAAGCCTGAGGCCTGTCATCCCGCCAGACTCACCCGTAATCGCGCGCTTTGACTTCCCCAGCCATGGCAGTCCGACTTGTCAACAAGCGCCGTCTGGGAACCGTTCAACTGGTGCCGGAGCGCCGTTGGTGACGCCAGCCGGCGCTTCCGAACGAGTTGTAGCTGGGCTCGATCCGTCATCAACGAGCTTGTACTTCAAGCGAGGACTTGGAATTCGGTATCCACGGTAGAGTGATACGCCTCAAGATGAGGACAGTAAAAGACTATTCATCACCATCGGCGGGTCGGGCTCCTCACATCGCACACCCGTCTTCATGCCGTCCACGCTCCCAAAGTACTCGAGGCATGATTCTGGATTCTCTTCGAACCCGACAACTTGGGTCTGGGTCGCTCCGGTCCAGAAGCTCAGGTCACCTGGTGTGCGAGCTCTCGGGTTGCTTCGCAAGGCATAATCATCAACGACACTAGGTTTATATTCATGACTTTGCCATCAATTCACACGCAGATGGGTGTATGAAGGGAGAGGGCCTCGATGGACGTTGATGGTGAATCTTCGCGCCAAGCCTAGGCGGCGAGGTGGAAGATAATCCGGGCCGCACTTTGAACAAGATACAGTTGCGGGAGAATGTAACATAGTCCGGGTTTATCCATAGAAGATGCGGAGTGGTGAACCTTACCTCGCAAATTTGCCGATGCTTTTCGCTCTCGATGAAGTGTCTCATGTTCCTCTTCATCGCTGTCGATGATCACCAATGGCATCGTCGATCATCCGCCCGCTGCGATGGTGCCTGTCCCGTGATTCCCGTCCTCGTCAGAAACCCCACTGCCGAAGAGAGCGCACAGTCCGGAGCTGCTCTGCACCTGTCACCGTAGCTGTTCTGGTTGTGAGAGCATGAGAGAAAAGTTTTGCAATGTTGCGACGAGGAAGATCCTGAAGAACAATGTAGCAAGTTCTGTGCCATGTCCTTCTCAAAGTTCATTGGTCAAGACTCGACACGAAGATCAAAGCCAATTCTGACCCGGGCACGCAATACCTAAGTACCTAGTCCGCAGCTATGTCCAGATGGGCTTGGTGCAACGTCTAGACTCTGGGGTCGGCGGGTAGTTGAAATTACCTGGTACGATGGTAGGAGGGTAGGAGTGTAGGGGAATAAAAACAACCTTAGTAAAATTAATATTCCGAATCGATGGTGGGTGAGCTGCCTAAAATAGTAAAAGTAGCTCGCAGAAACCCCTGCGTAGCAATGAGGCATCTTGTGCTACAGGAAGGTCCGTCGTGATGACCTCGGGAGGCTGGCCGGGTGCCCGGGTGTTATACTGATGGGCCGGAAGACGTGGACGGCACGGACGCAAAACCATGTGTTCTACGGAGTACTTCGGACGATCTTGAATCATCAGGACGGAGCTGCAAAGAGACGAGCGCATGGCATATTTCATGCCCCACTGGCCTGTCGCACCGTCGACTGAATTGCGGTCCTGGGCGACAGGATACAAACTGAGAAGCCTGTACGATTCGAAAGGGGGGGCGCAAGGGCAGAAGCGTAACATGCATGGCAAACAAAGCAAGGACACCTGGGCACAGACATAACCAAGCTGTCAAACTGCGAGAAATCAAGATGAGTGTTGACGACTGCTTGATCATGCGCGCAGCGGGGAGTTGTCTATCAATAGAGGTGTGCTGGGGGCCTCTGTCCTCCTCCCATTTTAAATTTGCTAGAACTCGCTTCGATATCAGATTTACGGTTGCACTGTGCCTTGACCCCCCTGTTTGCTTCTATACTACCTAATCTTCGCGTGCGACTACCTGCGGGCGGATGTGGGGCATCAGGCTAACGCAGGAACTCTGTACACCCCGGTCCCTGGGCTGTGCACTGGGCCTGTCCCAAGTAATCTCCGTCGCAGTGTTGACTTGGTGTTTCTCAAATCCAACATCGTCTCCCCCAGTTGGCGGCTTTTGCATTCTCATTTCCTTTCCTTTCCTCTTTCACAGGCTGTTCAGCAGTCCTCCCACAGATCGACTTCGCAGCCGTGCGCCTGTCGTGGTCTGATGGTTTGACTCTACATGCATCTTGAGCCAAAGATTGTCTTTCTGGCCGGAACGCCTCTTCTCATTAATCATCACGGGTCGACAATACCATCGAAACATAGGCAAACCACTCAATCACACTGCCGGACCGGATTGTCTGACTGAGCATTGGAGTCTAGACCACCACTCCAACACTGTCGGCGTCCATAGTACACCTCGCACACTAATAATTGCCGACCACAACAAGCAGTTTCATCAGGATCTCTTCGTGGACCCGCCGCTCATTTGTCCAAGTCCGTCTCAAGTTCATTCATACACGCAGCTGAGACTTTGAGAGCAAGAACCCTTGCTCTCTTCACGCTCTTCGGAGCCAAGCAGTCACAACGGACATCGGCATTGTCTTCACGACCTGGATCTCCCACACACTCGTTTCCCATTTTGCCCTTGGATTTTATATCACTGATCCTTAATCATAATTCGGCCTTCACTGTCTGCCACAAACCTTGTGCCCACTCTGGTTTGCTGTTGGTACGGAGCACTGTATCCTGCACCTGCCTCTTCCTGGTGCATATTCCCAACCACCCTCCAAAACCGCGAATTCTTGTCACGGCAATTGCGACCGACCCACCCGAACCATCAACTTGCCGCGCGATATTTCGAGTTTCAACTGCACGATCCATTTCTGTTGTCCGGATTGTCGCCATTCATTTCGCGCATACGGGAGCGTTGCACCAATTTCTGAGCGCACGACATCGCCCTGCGAAGAAGCAATCCAGACGCCGCCTGCATCACTCGATCTCTTTCCAATCACTCTGCCTGGTTCGACAATCCCCCCGGCACAGCATTTCTCCACCGAGCAAAATATAACGAACGGCCCGGGACCTCGAGTCTTCCTCCGACCCGCGCCGATATCTTGTGGCCTTTCCCGCCCCTCGAGCCTCCTGTACCTGAGTCGCGTCTGTTTTCGTGAAACCATGAGCCTGTCTCTGCGGTAACACAGCATCCAATTTCCACGTCACAGCACGTCAACGAGCGTGTGCGGTACTCAACACTTGGTACCTTCAAAGCAAAGGTGGCATTGAACCGCATCGGACGACGGGCATATCCACCGTGGGGCCAAGGACTGGGCGACCCGAGGGCCAGGACTACCGGTAGAAAGGCACTCCTTTCGCAGTACCGGCAGTCAACATGTCAGAAACATGCATCTCCCTCGCGGGCTCGACAACCTGTCCAGCTTTTGAGTCTGCGTTCATATCGACCGGTTCCACACTTGTGGGCTTCTTGTATGTGCACCACGCGCTTGAAAAGTCCACGGTGCCAATAGCTGACCTGTATTGTAGCTCGTTCTTACAGTTCGTAGATGACCGCGCGTCATTCGACGCACAGCTTGCTTCCTTCGTGCAGACAACATGGGTGCAGGACAAGTGAGTTCTCTCAAGCTTTACAGCTGCCATGAAACATCGCTGACATGTGCGGCAGGTTTCAGAACCAGTTTGGTTGCGATAATATCGACCTTACCAACACCACCAACCTCTATGCACGCTTCACTACTTCTGTCATATGCAATGCGATCGTCCAAAACTCCATCGACGCCTGTGGTTTGAACAGCACACAATCTTTGCCCATGTGTGCCGACAGTTGTGTACGTACAGCGCCCGAGACTCTGCTGCCTATATACTGACCTCGATGCAGACGGACTATGCGGAGAGCGAAGCCTTCTATGTCTCTGACAGCTCTCTATGTTCGAACCCGAGCGACCAGATTACCGCTGAAATCAGGGCTGATTTCACGGATTGTGCATTACCCGCTGGTGCGCTGTCGCCAAACAATTGCATCAGTGCCATCGACAACGAGCCAGATAATTGTGGATTCGGCAACAGCACCATCGGACTTTGCTATTACTGCGCATCTGGCGGCATTAACTCTACCGACACCTGTTGCTATAACTCGAATGCAGAGGACATTTGCGCCGATGTGGTACTGCCCACCATCACATCCACAATCACGCTTCCTACTTCAACCGCCTCAGCAACGAGCACTCCGTCATCCGACTCATCTTCCGATGGAGGACTTTCCGGTGGTGCTATTGCAGGAATTGTGATTGGTGCAGTAGCCGCAGCTGCGTTGCTAATTGGACTCTTATTCCTGTGTTGTCTTTTCATCCGGCGGCGCAAGAGAGGGAGCCAGCAAGGCAGCGTTTTCAACCAGCCACAGCCCGCTAGGAGAGGCCCGTCAATGGCTCAGGCCGGAACGAGTCAAAGTAATATCCATCAACAGACTCCACAGGGGTATGAAGTCCTGCCCGGCGGTAGGATAGCGAGAATGTCCGCTTTGGAAGGTCATTCGGGAGAGGCACCATCCCGCCATTCTGGCACCGCGGCTATGGGCGCTGCGGCCATGCGAGCTCCCAGAAGCCGACGTGGAGACAATCAGTCTTCCTCAGACGAGTTCGGAGACAGCCCCACCTCTGAGCCACGGGCTGGTGTCTTGCGACCGCCACCAACAATGAGAAGGACAGGATCACTGTCTAGCGGCTCAGTCTTGCTTGGAGACGACTCTGGAAGTAACGGGATGTCGTCACCGCCCGGCGTGGGTAGTTCGCAGTCGGAGCAACTTCCCTTCTTCAAGGATTACTACTCCCAGGACGAGATACACCCAGGCGACAAGGTGGCGACGCTTTGGGCGTACCAGCCCCGTGCTGCTGACGAGTTTGGACTCGAACGGGGTGACATGCTCAAGGTGGTCGGAATCTGGGACGATGGTTGGGCGACTGGTGTGCTTCTGGACGAGCGTGCTGAGGAGTGGGAGGCCAAGCATCAACAGCAACGTGACAGTGGCGTGTCGAACGGGTCAGGTCGGGCCCGCGAACCCTCACCACCTAGCAGCGGAGAGATCAAGGCATTCCCTTTGGTGTGCGTCTGTCGTCCGGAGCACTGGAAGAAAACGATTGATGGAGACGGATCGACCGATTCAGCATCAGGTGCGCCTCAGCATCGCTGAATTGCCATGTGCACCATTCCTATCACGACCACACGACACATCTCGTTCACTCCGACAACCTCAGCCCACGCATTCTCGGCGTTTTGCACTTCCGCTCCAGGTTACAGCCGGTCCCCGCTTCCTTCCACGAATGACCCACTTCACGACATCACCGCGCTCTTAATGGTTCTTTTCCTGTACATACTTTCTAAGGCGGGGGCGCATTTGGGCCTCTATCATAGGCCAGGAGATATGCTCCTCCTTCTCCTTCGCCCTGGTACATGACGCCCCCCCTAACCTCTCCGCGGTCTGTCGACTACGGTACCAGTGACAGCGGACAAGTCGAACTCGTAACGAGGATGGAGACTATAGACAGTTACGTTTCTAACAGCAACGGGACCCGTAGATGGAGGCTATACGACGGGTCCTGTATTTCATGATTTTCTGTTTCAATATACCCAGGGCTGTAAAGCTCTTCCTTTGGTGATGGGCCACAAAGAGGTCGGGTCAACGGCCGATAATCTCAAATTGGCTGCTCCTGGTGTAGAGGAGGACCGGGTGGATATAGCTTTATGATCGTCCCCAGGAATTAGGAAGAAGATAATCGAGTACGGACAGAACCTGTCGCATTGCCACAAATTGGCATCACGCTGCATCACATATACTCTTGCTCGTTCAACTTGTAGGAGTCTTGACTTGTGCTTGCGCTAGCGCCCTTTCGGCGAACTCGCGTGCGAGAAGTGTATTTGCCTAATGGATTGTCATTTACGCGCGGTCTTGTGTTTGTAGTTCTTGAGTGTCAATGGCAAGAATGATTATTTATCAGTATTATACCCGTGGGCGTTGCTTTGATATTGGGGGTTACTTTGTTATTACCCAGGTACCTAGGTAGGTACGTACCTCGTCGGGATCTCCCATGCGCCGGCAGGCACAAGCTCCCACCACGCAGTTGCCCGTTCTAGTGACGCACTTTAGGGCACCTGCGCGTGCCTACCACTTTGCCTTAGCAGCATCTTGTGCTACATCTCCAGCATCGCGGGCAGCTTCTATTGACAAGGTCTATTCGACTGTGCAAACTTCGTGGCTCAAAGGTGGTCAACATGACCGCGATCTTGTGCAGACCCAGTCCCGGTCCGCGGTAGCACCTCGAACAAGAAATAGCTGGCTTCCCTCGCCCACGATGGGCAACAACGTCTCCGTCACGGCGCCCACCGCCGGCGCTACGGGCATCGATGTCCCCGAGCTCTCTGATCTGGTGTATGAAAGGGCCCTGGGGTCGGCGCGGTTCATGAAGACTGTGCGCGCTCGACACCACGATGGAATAGTCCTGGTCAAGGTGTTTGTGAAATCCGACCCCAGGATGTCGCTCGACGACCGCAAGCAGCAGATAATACGTGAGCTTTTTATGGTCGCACTCTTTTCTATGTAGCAAAGAAACGCACGACTGAATTTGAATCTGGCAGGCGAGCGAAAGGCCCTGGCGGACATCCCCAACGCCCTCGGGTACCAACGAGTCGTCGAAACCGAAACGAACGGGTACCTCGTCCGACAGTACATGTACAACTCCCTCTACGATCGCTTGAGCACCCGGCCCTTCCTCGAGGACATAGAAAGAAAATGGCTCTCGTTCCAGCTGCTCTGCGCTTTGCGCGACTGCCACGCGAAGGATATCTACCACGGTGACATCAAGACGGAGAACACCCTCGTCACGTCGTGGAACTGGCTCTATCTGTCCGATTTTTCGTCATCGTTCAAACCTGTCACATTGCCAGCGAAGAATCCGGCCGACTTCTCTTACTTCTTCGACACTTCCGGCCGGAGGACTTGCTACATCGCACCCGAGAGGTTTCTGGACCCAGAAGACGGGATGGAAAGGGCTCCGACTGCGCAGTTGACCTGGGCCATGGACATCTTCAGTGCGGGATGTGTGATTGCGGAGCTCTTTCTCGAAGCGCCCATCTTCACACTCAGCCAACTGTTCAGTTATAGGAAGGGGGAATACAGCCCGGACATTTCCTTCTTGAGCCGCATACCCGACAAAGACATTCGCGAGCTTGTTTCGTCTATGATACAGTTGGATCCGCAAAAGAGATATTCCGCGGAGCAATATCTGCAGTTCTGGAGAGGGAAGGCG
This sequence comes from Ophiognomonia clavigignenti-juglandacearum, assembly GCA_003671545.1. Taxonomy (NCBI): domain Eukaryota; kingdom Fungi; phylum Ascomycota; class Sordariomycetes; order Diaporthales; family Gnomoniaceae; genus Ophiognomonia; species Ophiognomonia clavigignenti-juglandacearum. The sequence continues at coordinate 82,599 of PYFS01003614.1, read as the reverse complement.
TTTCCTGACTACTTCTACACGTTTCTGCACCAGTACATGGAGGTCATCACAGACCCTTCGTCGGGCCAGTACCCGATTTCAGGCGCTACAAGAAACTTGGGCGAGGCCGACGAGCGAATCGACAGAGTGTTCTATGACTTCGACAAGATCTCATACTTCCTGGGCTACCAGAATGGCCCTCAAGAGCCACAGCCGCGACAGCTCTCGCCCCGGCTGGGGTTGGGTCACTTTCCTGTTCGCCTGAACATCCCAAACAATGAGCACGCCGTGTCGACGGAAGCTCAATCCGCGGCCGACGATGGAACGCTGCTATTCTTGACTTTAGTGGTCTCGTCTATGCGAAACACAGCCCGAGCGTCGTCTAGGGTGCGCGCTTGTGACGTGCTGCTGGCTTTCGCCGAGCGGCTGACAGATGAGGCCAAGTTGGATCGTGTCTTGCCGTACTTGGTGACGCTTCTTAACGACAAAGCGGACATCGTCGTCATTACCGCCATCAGAACCGTCACTCAGCTGCTGGCCATGGTTAATGCGGTCAACCCAGTCAACGCGCATGTGTTCCTCGAGTATATTGTACCGAGGATGTCAGTTGCGCTATTTGGCCATGGTCATCAGCCCACTCCATTGGTTAGGGCAACATATGCATCGTGTATCGGCAGCCTGGCGACAACCGCGAAGCGGTTTCTGCAGATGTCGATCACTCTGAAGGCGGCGGGCTCCCTTGCTACTGCAGACCCGGATGTTGAGTCGAGCAGTCAGTCGAATGCTACGTTCGACGGTATGTTTGATGAAGCACAGCAAGAGCTTATCTTCATGTTCGAGAACCACACGAAGAGTTTGATCGAGGACGTCGATCCTTATGTCCGCCGAGCGTTTCTCACCTCTGTGCCAGAACTGTGTATGTTCTTTGGGACAGCGGAGTCGAACGATATCATCCTCACGCATCTCAATACCTACCTGAATGATCGCGACTGGATGTTGAAGTGTGCGTTCTTCGAGACTATTGTTGGCATAGGTGCTTTCATGGGCAGTGTCAGTCTGGAAGAGTTCATTTTGCCTCTGATGATACAGGCCTTGACGGACACGGAAGAATTTGTTGTGCAAGGTGCGTTGCACTCACTTGCACAGTTGGCTGGACTCGGCCTACTTTCAAAATCGCGGTTGTGGGAGCTCGTGGATGTGGTGGCCAGGTTCTCGATGCATCCAAACACTTGGGTTCGAGAGTCAGCTGCAAACTTCCTCTCGGCTGCTGCGACATATCTCTCCCCAGCCGATGTCAAATGCATCCTGCTGCCTATGTTGTCCCCTTTCTTGAAGACGACGATCATGCCCACAGACTTTACGGAGCTAATTCTGCTCGATACCCTGAAGAAGCCGCTTTCGCGCTCGGTCTTTGACCAGGCGTTGGTATGGGCCGTGCAATCCGACAAAGGGCTCTTCTGGAAGTCTATGCGCAACATCCGTAGGCTTTCATTTGGCACGTCTGCATCCCACCGAGCAGCGAAAGACTTGCAAACGCAGAGCCTCAGCAAGATGTCCAAAAATGAAGAGGATGAGCAGTGGCTCGGTAGGCTTCGTACGCTTGGTCTCTCGCCCAATGATGAGTTCAAATTACTGGCGCTCCGAGAGTTCATATGGCGGCTCAGTCAGATCAAGGCACGGGACCAGAATGTGAACCACGCTAAAGTGGAGCTCAACAACATCATCAACCTGCGCACGCTCGGCGCCACTGTGCAGACCGTGTTGTTTGACGAGGAGACACCGAAGAAATCGCTGGGACCTGCCGACATAGACAACAGCGCGCCGAGAACCATCACAGATGCTTTGATGGATGCTTCAATGAGCATAGACGATCCCGTGGGGAAACGGAAGAGAGCTGCCATGAATAGCCACCGAAGTCGACTCAGCAGGGAATTTAACGCCTCAACGGTCGCTGGTGACCCTGAATCCGCGGCGGGACAAGAGTCATCCCACAACAATGATTCTCAGGAAGGGAACAGCCCGACCGGCACCGCTACACCTGATGGTATCAGTCCTCCCAAGAAGGGACTGCGGCATGTATCGAGTGCAATGACTTTGTTAAACCGCAAAGAAAGCATTGGCAGCAAGGCTTTAGCTGCGACTGGAACCACTGATGCAAGTGCTACCGGGCGGTTGGAAGGGCTTTTCTCACCTGTAACGCCGTCAAGACTGTCTGTGGACATCGAGAGCGGAGCGAACTCCCAAAAGCGGTTGGAGTTCAACCACAACTACCCGGGCAACGATCCCCATATTTTGAAGATGCTGGACTCGATGTACACAGACAATTATCCGCATGACGTGGCTGAATTTGGGCCTTTGATCACGCCGATCGCGCGCCGTAAGATTGGCAAAACTCATAACGGTCAAACACTGGAGGGCTGGACGCCCAAGGGCAAACTTGTGGCGACGTTCTCCGAGCATGCCGGCGCCATCAACCGCATTGCGGTGTCGCCTGATCATATCTTCTTTGTCACAGGCGGGGACGATGGTACCGTCAAGGTCTGGGATACTGCGAGACTGGAGCGCAACATTGCACACAGGTCTCGACAGACTCATCGACAGGCACCACGAGCTAAGATCACGGCGTTGTGCTTCATAGAGAACACGCATTGCTTTATCAGCTGCGCGAGCGATGGTAGTGTCCACGTCGTCAAAGTTGAACTTGCAATGACTAGTGGTGTGGTGCGCTATGGCAAGCTGCGGCTGCTAAGGGAGTACCAGCTGCCAGAAGATGATGGAGAGTTTGCTGTGTGGTGTGAGCACTTCAAGCAGGAGACGAATTCCATGATGCTCATTGCCACAAACCGATCGCGGATTTTGGGCATCGATCTCAGGACCATGAGCTTGATATATGTCCTCGAGAATCCCGTCCACCACGGCACGCCGACCTGTTTCTGCATCGACAGAAAGCGGAACTGGCTGTGTCTAGGAACTACACATGGCGTGCTCGATCTGTGGGACCTCCGCTTCAAGATGCGTCTGAAGGGCTGGGGCGTGCCTGGCAAATCTTCCATCTACAGACTCGCTATACATCCTATCAAAGGTCGTGGCAAATGGGTCTGCGTCTCTGGCGGCACCGGCCAGGGCGAGGTTACTGTCTGGGATCTCGAGAAGACACTCTGTCGCGAAATTTACCGCGTCGGCGGCAATACTGAGAGCCCGAAAGGCTATGACCCATGGGACGTGGACGAGGACAAGCCCGAGGGCATGCTGGGCCGCTACGCAACTAACATCGAGCCGAGCGCCACGGGCAATGCAGACCGGGGTGTGCGCGCGATGGTCGTGGGCAACGGGTCTCTCGAGGGCAACGAGCAGCGGGAAGTGCGCCACGCCTTCATCCTGACCGGCGGGTCGGACAAAAAGTTGCGCTACTGGGATCTCACGCGCGTGGAGAACTCGGCTGTGTTCAGCGGCCTGATGCCCGACGAGGAGAAACCAACATACTCGGCCAGCCACCCCACTACGGCGATGACGCTCAACACGGAGCGAGGGCAACGCGGCCAGGGCGCGTCGAGTAGTGCGTCGTCTGACAACGGTGGGCGGTCGTCGCGGCGTGCTGCTGCGAATGGTAGCGGCGGCGCAAAGCCTGGGCGGTCGACAGTGATATCCACGCAGCAGGAGCAGTTGCTTAAGTCGCACCTGGACTCGATCCTGGACGTCGCGTTGCTGCAAAGTCCGTACACGATGACGGTCTCGGTCGATCGATCTGGGGTTGTGTTCGTCTTTCAGTGAGGAGGGGAGGTACATAGAGTAGAGCGTGGTGCTTGGAGTTTTGATATGGGGACATAAGGTGCATACGTGGGGCCAGACAGGCAGCTTGATAGATACCATTATTACTTCAAATTTGAGCTGGGGAGACTGCATGCCTGGTGATGTCTGTGTATGGAAAGCTGTCTGTATTTACCGAGTATGTAAGTTCCAAGGTTGTTTTCCTTGGTGGCTACGAAATGTTCGGGATGCCAGAGGCAGATAGATGCACATGGACAAGGGTGTGGCACATGGGTACAGGGTACAGGGATTGGTGCAGGAACGGCCGCTTCCATTTCAGCAGACCCCAAGCGGCAAGTGTCACACTCTCATCTTGCCTTGACACTGACATCAAAATCAGCATCAAGACGAGCGATTTGCAAAAGCTCGAATCGACACAATGGTGCGCATCAAAGAGCGCTATCTCCTTGTCAACATTGTTTACCCAGGAGCACCTCAAGATCCAGCCCAAGCTGTCCTACCCGACATCCTGGTCTATAACCAACCAACGACTGATGAATTCACCACCCACATTTTTGTGCGCGCCATCAAGGATGGAATCATGCATCTATTTGGCGACTATGGCGCTGGAACTGTTCAGCGTAGTCTAAGAGGTTCGTCCGTAATGAGCATCGCTATCTATGCTGCTTTCCCTCCTGACATTCCCGCTTGCGCAAGGAGTCTGGCTCTGTTACAGTTTGCGTCTATGGGTTCCTCTCACGTGCGCAAATGCTAACCAGCAATGCAGTGAAATACCTCTCAAATGCCACATCGACCTGCATCATCCAGTGCTCGCGCGAGCACTACCGCCTCGTCTGGGCAGCTCTGACCCTGATGGACCACGTCCCCACTAAAAACGGGCCCGGCAAACCGTGCATCTTCCAGGTTGTGCGCGTGAGCGGCACCATCAAGCAGGTCGAGCACGAGGCTGTCCGCAGGGCTAGACTGCTGGTTCTGGCGGCGCAGGATCATATGGCTGCCAAGGGATCTGATGCCCTCAACGCCCTGTTCGGCAACCAAAACGAGGTGAATATGGTGGATGTCGACGATGGATCTGCTTCGGAGGCGGACTTTGATGACGACGACGATTGAGGGGACTCAAATTTTCTTTCTCGTCACTTTCACACCACTGTCCATAGACGGCATCGCCATGTCGTCAAAGTCATCATCAAGACCATCTGCCGGCGCCATGGCATCAGCCTGCTCATCTCGAGCTTTGGCTAGTCTTTCCTCCTCCTCGGCCTGAAGTTTGTCGTACTCGTCCCTGTGGTCCACCCACCTCTCTTGGATGTCCTCGGCCTGCAACATCGACGACTCATTCCGCATGGCAATCTGCCACACCGTATCGTTGGCACCCTCTGCGCCACCAAACACATAACCTCCGGCTCGGTCGATTACCCGCAGGAGGTGCATCATGCTCTTCTTGTCCTCGACGGCCAACACTTCGAATCCCACCATGGCGAAGCTTTCCACCAGATTGGCAACGGCCTCGTTGAGGGCCCTGAACTTGTCGCTGCGCAACACCGGCGATTCCTGCTCGAGGCTCGGGAGGAGATGTGAGAGGTCCTGGACTTCGGTGTAGAAATCGAGGTTGAAAGGGAGAGCCTCGTAGTCGGCGACTTTGTCGATCTTGGTGAGGACGTTGATGTGCGGGAGGTCCATCTGCATCATGGCGCGGAGGGCGAGGAGAAGGTTCGAGAGGTAAAGTGAGGGCTGGGTCAAGCAGAAGCTGTCGGAAAGGTGCAATACGACCAACTGGAAGTATTTCAGTACACAAGTACGACGTAAGAAGGTATTGCGCTATCCAGACGTACCCTGAAACCCAACTTTTGGAGCTTGAAGAAGATGTTGCGCAACGAGTTGTGGTGTGTATACAGCTCGACCTGGCCCGGACAGTCGAACAAAATGTAATCTTGTCCCAGTTCCTTCAAACCTTCTTCCAACCACTCAAAGTTATGCTCCAGCTCTTCAAGCGCATACAACACGCCACCGTTCGGCCCCAGATTATCATTGCCCATGATCTCTTCCAGTGTCACGAGGTCGCGGATGTCGAGGGCGCAAGGGTAGTTCGTCTTGTCGTTCGCGGGGTCGAGGTTGACGACGGAGCATTGGCGACCTATTGCGCCCATGAACTGGTGCACTAGAAGGAGAATGATCGTGAGTTGGAGCCTTTCTTTACGGAGGCGCCTGTGGGAAGCGCTTACTGCCATCACAGTAGGTGCTCTTGCCCGCGCCGGGGCTGCCGAGCACAAGCTGTGCGAAAGGCATGCTGGGCTTTGCGTTCGAATTTTCAGCGTCTGGTTTCCTTCTCTTTGAACGCTGACAATAAAAGAGAATTGTGATGTTCAATCTGTGAGAATGTTGTATCGTGATCTTGAATATGTACATGCCCCGCTACAAGAGGAAGTGCCTAGGCGAAGTGGATCTTAGAAACGCGGCTGCAGGGATCGGCCTGCAAGAAGAGCTCTCCCCCTGTCACCATTGCAACGACCTCCCATGTGAATATCAACATCAGACTGAATTGAGCTTACTGGATGCCCAACTCTTCTTTCCATTTACAACAACAGTATACACTTTCAACATGGCTCCAGGTAGGCCTATCTCCCCTTCCCCCCCAAGGCCCAGATGTAAGCTAACAGTAACCACAGCCACACAGTTCGAAGTATCGCAACCCCCAAGCGACGCCGTCTCACGCGTCGTCTTTGCGCCCGACTCCTCCACGCGCCTGCTCGTGTCCTCGTGGGACAAGAACGTGTACCTCTACGAAATCGACGATGGCGACGCGGCATCCGCGACACTGGTCAAGCAGTTTGAGCACCGCGCGCCCGTACTAGACGTGTGTTTCGGCGCCAGCGACAACGAGGCATTCACAGCGGGGCTTGACCACAGAGTGACAAGGTAAGCAGGCGCATCCTCACCTGGGCTCCAGCTTCTTCCGACAGCCACTGACAGAGTTACCACGCGCGCGATAGAATCGACCTCACAACCGGCGAGCAAACCACCATAAGCGAGCACACCAAGCCCGTGCGCTGCATCGTCTACTCCCCCACCCACCAGATCCTCGTCTCCGCCAGCTGGGACAGCACGCTGCACTTCCACCACCTCGCCGCGCCCGCCGGCTCCTCCGCACCCGCCATCTACACGCTCCCGGGCAAGCCACACGCCATGTCCGTCTCCCCGACGAAAGTCGTCGTCGCCATGACGGCGCGACTCGTCCACATCTTCGACCTGCCCAGCATCGCCGCGCAATTCTCTTCGGGAAGCGGCGACGTCACCATCGACACGTGGCAGAAGCGCGAGTCCTCGCTCAAGTTCCTCACGCGCGCCGTGGCGTGCATGCCGAACGACGCCGGGTATGCGACGAGCAGCATCGAGGGCCGCGTGGCGGTCGAGTGGTTCGAGGACAGCGCCGAGAGCCAGGCGCGCAAGTACGCGTTCAAGTGCCACCGGCAGGCGAATGCCGAGGAGGACGGCGGCGGCGACGTGGTGTACCCCGTGAACGCGCTGGTGTTCCACCCGGTCTTTGGCAAGACGTTTGCGAGTGGGGGCGGCGACGGCACCGTCGCGCTGTGGGATGCCGAGGCGAAGCGGCGGATGAAGCAGTACCAGAACTTTGGCAATAGTGTTGCGTCGCTGGCGTTCTCCAAAAACGGAAAGTATATGGCTGCGGGTGTGTGTCCGGGCTTCGAGACGGGCCAGGAGGATTACAGTGGTGCGGGCCTGACCAAGGTGGTGATTCGAGAGCTTAGCGAGACGGAGGCCAAGGGAAAAGGCGCGAAGTAAAGAGAAGATACCCGACGCAGAAACATCGAAATCCGAATTTCCGCCTCTCTGTCATGGAGCGTCTCCAGCTTGCGATTCATCTCCTCAGTGTGCGGTAAGAAGATCCATATGCCCAGTTGCACCATATGATAGACTACTCGGAACGTTGTCACTTGCTTCGAGTAGAGATTGCTGATCGCGGTACATGAAAGCTATATAGATGTGTTTGAGCGAATTACATGGACTTGACTTGACCTCTTGGAGGATTTCAACCGTTAGCAACATCTTCGGCACCATCAGCCCCACCTGCCTTGCCAATCTCTTCTTTCACAAACCAGGAACTTGGTACCGTTCACAAACAACAAATCCTCTAACAAGTCTCTCATTTACAACCCAGGACATCAAAATCACAAATCGCTGGTCTGAGGAATGACCGAGGGCTCTCGCTTCCAAGCTCTCGGATTTGGACGGAGAATCAATGCGTTTTGGTCATCCTCCTGCCTGTCCAACACCCAGCGCTTTGGCGGAAGCTGGGTAACCGATACATTCGATTCAGGCGTATCGGTGCGGGGGATAGTCAGACCGGTTGCATCTCCTACGTCGGATGGAAAGACAAGCAGGTCGACAGGCTCATCAGCGTCGTGATTGCATGGAGCAGACCCCTCCATCTGCGAAGAATATCGAGCCACCTCACTGTCGGTGAATGCGGAGTCGTTCTCGCCAACCTCCCCAGAAAGGGAAGGGAAGACGGTGGACAGCTCATCGTCTTCCTCGATACAGCTGATGCGACGTCTCGAGCGAAGACGAGTGACTTGGACCGGACTCGTTGGTGGTTCATTTTCGAGCTCATCAGGAGACTCCTCCGATTCAATCTGAAACTGAGAGGTACCGAAGTACTGCCTTCCTTTCCAGAGGCTTCGTGTTGTGCTAACCTTGGACTTCTTATGGCATCTCTGCCACGTCGGGCCCTCCATGTTCTGAATCGTTATGCCTTTCTGTGTGGTTTCCAGAGGTCCGATGCTGACATCACTGGTATCGGCCCTTCTCCTCTTGCCTAGGAAGCCGGCGCGAGCCTCATCGCGCTCGAAGCCGTCACTCGGCCGCTTGGGTTTGGTGTTTGCGGCAGCTTTCATCTCTTTGTATTCCTTCAAGGCGATGTGCTTTCTGCGGTCGGCAGGTGCCTGAATGGGCCATGACCCTGCGGGGCTGTCGAAGCCATCGACTGAGTGCTCGGGTCCAGCTTTCTTGGGAGCGCGATTCCCGTCAGGCTTGTCAAAATCGCTGGAAGTGGCCAGCTTCTTCCTTAGCGTGGGCGGCCTCTGGGCGCTGGCAGGGCTCGACTCTACAGCAGAAAGAGACTCGTCGACGTCTTGATAACGACGGGTCGTTATCTTTCGGATAGCTGACGAGGAATTTTTGCTCAATAGTGCTCCTCGCTTGAGGTGGACCTTGTGGTAGGGCGTGAAGATCGTCTCGTTGAGCGGGTCGCGCTGAAGGTAATCTGAAAGGAGTTCTCAGTCAACGCTCGGGTGTCAACGCTCGGGTGGGTTTGGAGACGGAGGACTCACCATCGTTACTTTCCACCGCCACGCACTCGTCCTCATGCTGCGCTGAGTTCGCAGGCACGGCTGGGCGTGACGGTAGCGTGCGAGATTCCTGGTCGTGGGTACCTCCAGACAATGGTGCGTGCTTGATGCCCGCTTTGCTGTCCGCTTTCGGCTCGGGCGGCTCCTCGTCAGGTGTCATGTGTTCAATGTCAAGATCAGCCTGGTCGGTCTCTTTGGCAACATCTGTCTCCGGGAGATGGGCGTTTTGCGGACGAAATGAGAGGGAGATGGGTGCACTCAGGTGTTCCCAGAACAGGTCCGTCGGCCTCATCTCTGAGGAGGCTGAACTTGACGGCTTGAAGCGATTGTGTGGCTCAGAATCGGAGCGACGCTCGAGGAGACCTTTGACGCCGACTGTACTCCCGTCTTTTGACTGGGACAATGGTTTGGAAAGAGACGTGAAGCTGCGCTTGAGACCTCGGCCGCGACGAGAATAGGTCCGGATGGGAGGGTTTTTGGCACTGACTCTGCGGCCTAGGTTTGGCGAGGACTCGTCTCCGAACATCATGGGATTCTTTGACCAGCGGCTGTTTCCCCAATTGTCGTGGCAGGAATGGATACGACGGATTGTGCTTGACGGGCCTTTTGAGCGCAAATGGCGTTAAAGAGAGGCGAGAGTCTTGGAACAGGAAGGACAATGTCGAAATCTCGAGTATGAATCGAAGATGACGGGTGATCAGGTCAAATTCAGTGTCAATTGTGCGAGGATATGGAAGGTGAGTTAGGCAGATGCAAGTCTGAGAACCCGCCTTCCCTCTGACACTCGCCTATCTAGGTACCTGGGTGCTATAAACTGCCCAGGTGGCTACAAAACGTGATCTGAACAGACATTTCTGCTCTTTGAAATTGTTTGAGATTTTGGATGTCCGATTGGACTGACAAGATTCAACCATGGGAAGGAGGTTCAGTACCAGCCAAAGCAGTGATGACTACCTAGGTAGGTCCGTCTGCAAAGGGCGCGTCTGCACACGACCCTGTCAAAATAGCCATCTGTCCGTGCACATCAATCTATGAGATAAAAGACATCTTAGTTGTAGATCTTCGTATTCTCAGTCTGCTTGCATTGTCTGTTACTGCGCAAGGCTCAGGGCCCGTGTATGAAGAAGTCCACGATCCATGGTGCGAAAAGGCTTCTTCAGGACACTTCAATTAGTTTAGGGGCATGGACCTGAGTTAGTTCACACATAAGTAGTCGCACAAAGCGTTCAATTCGACCGTGGACGTGTCTGAGTACGAAAAGCACTGTCACTTGTTCCAAGGTAAGAAGCCTTCACAACTGTAGGTTCGGTTGAGATGGTGAGCATACCTAGGTAATGCACCTGCAGAAGCAAGCTGGCAGGGCCTGTCAGCTCGGCCGTGCCAAGAAAAGTCAGGGGCTTGAAGAGCTGCAGCAGGGTTCCGTTGCTTCAGATTCCCAATGCCTGTCACTTAGCCTGTCTTTCCACGTCGACCTCGCTCGTCGCCGTCCTTCATGCCATCCGAACTTGTCCCAAAATATATAGAAACACCATTCATTCGCCCAAGAACCTGCTCAACAGCCAACTTCGCACCATAATTCCGCTAGATATCCAACAAATCCTCCCCTGTCCGCCACAACATATCCCACCGTCAACATGGACTTCTCGGATAGCTTGTCAGTCTCCAGAAACCCACACGAGCTCTACGCGAGCTCCAGCCGAAGAAGCTCTGCTGGAGCTGCCACACTCGTCGCTCCATTGACTCTAGCTAACCTTTCAAACAACATCGCAGTCGCATTGTCAACCTTGTTGTTGCGGTAGTAATGATACTGGGCGGTATTTCGCAATTCTTCCCTCTTGGCTTGTACGTCTCTCTCTCCTCCCGGGCCGGTCTTGAAGTTGCGCGGCCTCCCCAAGTCCACGGATCTCACAACTCCATTCGCGCAAACCTTGGTGCTGACCTTTCATCACAGCCAATCTATTATCATCGGAGTCTACGTAATCATTTTCGGTGCCGGTAAGCAAACCCCACAACTATCGCGACCGGGCGCGCACGCCAAATCCCCTACCCACCCCCAATCCCAATCCCCCAACTAACGCGCGTCTAATCCTCTAGCAACTGGCCTTCTCGAGTTCCAAATCCCACCCCAAGTCTCGCGCTACGCCTCCTTTCTCTTCTCCTTCATTGGCCGCGGCGCCTTCTACATCTTCGTCGGCTCAATCCTGCTGCACGACGGCTGGCTGCGCATCATCGCTGGCTCCATCGTCGGCCTCGTCGGCGTCTGCTACGTCGTCCTCGAATTCATCCCCTCCATCGAGCCGCCCGCCAACATGCGCGAAGCCGATGCCGGCTGGGGCGCCGAGCAGGTGTAGAGCACTACTACTACTACAACAACAATACACCTGCGGAGAACTGGTGGGGCTTGTCCGGCAACAATCGCGGGGGCCGCTATCGCTGTGGCGCAGGTTGGTGATGGGACGCATTTTATCTTAGAAGGCATGGGCGGGAGTGTCTCTTCCGATGGGGGCCTGCTGGCGTTGCTAAGAATACGCGCGGAGAGGGAGTGGAAGCAGACTGGCGCGAGGAGTGTCGTGAGGTGGCTTGACGGAGCTTGAGACGCGGAAATCGTCAAGCTGGTGGGCAGAATGATGGAGGCGTTCTGGGAGGGAAAACACGGAAGTTTGGGCTGGAGCATGAGCATCGGAGTGTCACGATAGGGGCGAGTCTGCATAAAACAACGTCAGGGCCGTGACGGAATCTGGTTTCCACCGGAGCAGCAGCCGGGCCACACGAGCATCTGTAAATTACCGGGATATGCCTCTATTGCGCATTTTTTTTGCATGTATTGTACAAGTATATTGTCCGGGCTGGGGCATGGGGATGGATCAGTGTCGCTGGCGGCGACGTCGATGGGCGCGCAGGTGGACTGGCAGCTCCATCTGCCAGTGCATTCCAATTATAGATTATGAGATATATGTATGTGCACGTGAATGTTGGTACGTAAATCAGATGAGTAAAGTGTTGGGAGCTGGTAAGCTAGGCTACCAAGCAGGTGGTGTTGTGTCCCACTCACACAAGCCTAGCACATCCAATAGACGGGCGATACTGCGCCAAGTATGAAGGGCACTTGGTTGATTGTAAATGCTGCATTACCAGAGCCTCTGTTACAATGGACCCCGAGATCATGCTGTTTAGCTCTAATAGTAATAATATACCAGCCAGCCTAAATCCCGCGAGACAGAAGCCGACTTTTGACCCTGGATCCATCACCATGAAGTTGCTGGTCCTATGCCTCTGAGTAGAACCCACTGCACAGAAAAGAGCTGAAAGTGAACTAACGCCGGCTGGGCCTTTTCCCTTTGATAACCGTCCAAAGCCGCTGTCCAGAACGGGAGGCGCCCTGGGCCCAAGCACATAAAACACACTCTGTCCCTTGACGTTCTGTGGGAAGTGGGCCAGGCCATCCCACGCCCTCCCACGTAATAGCGCCGTGTACGCAGCCTTGAGAACGCTATAAAAGGCCGTAATCCAACCCCAGGAAATGCTGTTCCTTAATCAGGCAAAACGCATTGCTTTTCCCCTGCCAAATGTGCGCCATTTTCGTCATTTGGGCGGTCCTGTTTCTGCATGGTGCCCAAAACATCTTAAATCTGTTTTCAAAAACCAGGTCCCTTTCCCAAGTTTTCCTTCCTTCGAATCCCAGGTTCCTTATACTTGTCCGTCAGCTTTCCAGCTCCGCAAGTTCTCGCTCGTTTGCAGCAAGCAATTCTCTCATCCGCTGCGCTTCGCGCTGCAACGCCACCCGCCGCTCAGCACGGACCGACTCGCTCTCGTTGCCGCTCAGTCTCCGCGACGATGACAACGAATCCATATGCCCAGATGCAGCAGCAGCAGCAGCACTCGGCCCCGCAGCAACGCTACTGCTAGCATTCGAATATGCGCCGGGGCTCGGCGCCGACCCTGGGGTGCTGCCCGGCGGCGGCGAGTCCATTTTGTACGCGCGCTGCTGCGACGATAGATTCTCAGCGCTGATCGTTCGTGAGGGCGACACGGGCCACTGCTGCGAGCCAGAGCCGGATGCACCACTGCCGCTGAGCAGCGCGGGGTGCAGGAGCGTTTTGATCGACGAGAGGCGCTTGTTATTGTTATTGTTGGTAGTGCTGTCGGATTCGGACGGGCTCGTGTGATCGGTGGTTTCGCCGAACGAGCGTTTGCGGGTCGGGGAGAGGAAGGAGGCCGGCGACAGCGATGTCTGTCGGTCGGAGGGTGTCGCGAGCGTGCTGATGCCGATGGGCGCGAGGCGGTGATCGTCGTCAAGCGACTGAGGGGTCTCGCTATGATACTTGTTATACACCGAGTACTGCGTGAGTTTTGGCGCCGTGGTCATTGGTGGGAGGGAATTTTGGCGGAGGACGGTCTCCGGAACGAGTTGGAGAGCTCGTCGCTGCTCGCGGTGCTGCTGCTTGCGCCCGAGGCTGACGGAGCCGTCTGGATTCATGGAACCGCGCTCGGTGGAATCGTGGGGTGGCGAGGGCGATTGAATTGGTTCTGCAGCCGGGGCGCTGGCTTCTGCGGCCGCCGCCTGCTCTTGTGAGGCGGGGATGACTCGTTTCCTCCGCTTGATCACGGACTTTTTCATGGTCGATGGTCGGTGAACACCGTGGAGTTTGTGGTAGAGCCCTGGATTCTGTCAGTCTCGTGCGCAAACTCAAGAAGCTTCCCATCTCTGACTTACCGCATGCATTGCAGATGTTGTGGCCATGCTCGTCCCGTCTCCAGAGCGGCGTAATCGTGGTTCCACAGTTATGGCAAGCAATCACCACTGCCGCATTAGCATCCAGGCTTTGCGAGGCAGTCACGTCGATTTCATTTGGACTTTCCCTGCCGTCACCGTCCATGGTCCTGTTCGCGGCACCTGGGCCTTGTAACGCACCACCGCCACCGCCCAGAGCCATACTCTTGGCCATCCTATTGTTATACGCCGGGCAGCCGCTGCATCCCACCGCACCACCCGTACCATTGCAACGGCCACCGCCGGGGCACGTTCCGCGAGGCATAGCAGCAGCAGCAGCAGCAGCAGGCTCGTGCTTCGCAGCGACAGGCGAGTTCGATGCAGTGGCACCCTGCGTGCTACTGCTTGCGACAGGCGAGGGCCGCTCGGGATGTGTGCTCGGCACCGTCGTCGGCGGACGCTTCAAGTTGGTCGGCCGGGCGGCGTTCCTTGCTTTCAGGTAGAGACCGCAGGCGTTGCAGATCGTTGCGCCTTGTGGAGATCTTCGCCATAGGGGAGTCCGACTCGTCCCGCAATTGCTATGCGATATTGTCAACGTCAACGCCACAAGGACACCGATGCGTAGAGTCATGCTTCTTCTTGTTCTTCTCGTCGATGGGGATCGTCCTTACCTGCAGACTTGCCCACTTTGGGACTGGATAGGCGTAGGTAATGGCGGCGCATCTGTCATACCCTCTGACGAGAGTGGTTCATTGGTAGCTGAAGGTGCAGGGCTGATGGGCTGGGTCTGGCTGCCCTCGGCTATCGTGCATGGAGTTTCCTCGTGCTGTCTGGATAGGCAAGGGCTCGGAGAACTGCCATGCTGATACGCTCCGTCCGGAGGGGGCGAGCGCGACATGAGACTGGCGAGTGGAATGAGCCCTGAAATCTGTGTGTGTGGTGGACGCGAGTGTCCGTTGACTCAGCGCCTGCGTTGACCGCCCTCTCTCTTCCTCCCTGAGTCCCAAAAGTCCCAAAAGGTAAGGCCGATAGGTCAGCTTATGTCTGAAGGTGTGGTGTTTGTGTGGTGTGGGCTTCCCGAGACGTGGTGATGGGAATGTTCTCTCCGGAATTACGCAAAGAATGTGTGTCAGCTTTGCAAAGTGGTCATTTGCTCGCTCGCTGTGCTGTCTTTAGTGTGGGCTCGACGTGCTGAGCGCCGACTTTGTCGGCTCAGGAGCGATTCCGTCAAGTTGATCGTATGAGGGCCCCCACTTGTTGGCTGTGGTCGAGTTGTAAATGGAGACTGGCGATCGCGAGATGATGCAGGTGTTATATCCGGACAATCGGCCAAACGTGGCGTGGCGACAGAGTTACGGGGACTCGGGAAGGATCGAGACCGTACGAGATAAACTTTAAATCAAAAGTATCTGGAAAAGCGTGTCAAGTCGTGAAGTTGACTTGGCGCAGAGGTCAATGAAAAGTCCTGTCTGATATCTCCTACGGCACAGCAGCCTCAATAGATGACCCTGGTGAACCGCGAAGACGCCGTCTACTCCTTATCAGATAACTGGAGCGTCCACGATGGGGCACCGCGTACTAGTGTGCAGGGTGAAGCGACAGGATGAAGCCTATCGCAGGTTTGTTTGGTGACGAGTACTCCGTTCTAATTGGTGAGAACAGCTCGAGCCCGAGCACAGCTTCGACGTGGTGAGGATAATAGAATTCCGAAAGGGTCTTGGTCTCCTGCTCATGGAATAGCGAAACGTTGCGACAGTGCTGGGGGATGTGGTGAGAAGCAGTGGTTGGAGCGCATTGACCGATCAAAGAGGAGATGCTATCAGCAGTGTCGCTCTTAGCACGACGATCCTTGGTGGTAGTCAACGTCCGGGTAGCAGTAGCCTTTAGCGTCGCATCGGGAAGACCACTTCTCAGCCCTCTGAAGGAGGTGTGTGTGGGATCGGGTGAGGTAGTTGTTTGGGTTGGGTTGGTTCCCCGGGGCTCTAGGGAGACATCCACTTGCAGCGAGACTAGCAGTACTTTCTAGTTGGGCTCTGGTAATGGCTCTGTAGTGGTGGTGACTTGCTGGGGTGTCGTTTGACAGCGCGCGGGCCCGCAGAATTTCTTCTTCCTTCTCATTCCAAGCCCCAGGCAAGGGCACATGGCCAGAATCTCCGAACGACTGCGAGACCGGTCAGCCGGATTGGCCAATGGGCCGCCGGCCATTTGTGATCGATGCAACCCGGACTAACTTCCTTCAGATTAGCGCTCAAAAATGTTTAATAAGACCTGACCCCTGATCCATGTAATTTATCGTCAAGATGAGTCTCGACTCCACGCGGTACCACAGTGCTGTGTCCGCCTCGGATGCAATGCTTGTTGATTCTTTCTTGCTCACCGCCTGGCCGCCCTCCTGAATCATATCAGATCAGATCGTATCAGATGCTTTGCTGAGATAATCAAATCCAATCATATCAAATCAGATCAATCAGATCTCCTTCGCAGCTGAAGAAACTTTGTGTTCTGTGAAACCACCCGCCTTCCACGAACAACCTTTCTGAAGACTTTTCTCCATATCTCGGATCGGTTCCAATTGGTCAAATATTGCATACTCTTCACTGTAAGTACTATGTACTGGTTGAGACTCAATGTGGATATTGATAGCGTCGGCACGCTCAAAACAGGCATACCCTACGGAGTAGTGGGTAGCAATGCGGCTGACAGCCTATTACTGTACTTGGTGACCTCAAGGCTGACCACCATCAGTCGTGCCACGCCTACCTACCGGCTGCGCATCTTCTTTGATTCCCTCCCTCGGACAACTTCGGCCGATCATCGTCCTGCCCAACGTCCATGTCGTTCATGCAGGCCATTTGCTAGACCTTCGGAGACATCCGCGGAAGTGGGCCAGGGAGCGCCAAGCTTTTTTATCTACGATTCCTTCTGTTGCTGCAGGGTTCAAAGATGATCAGATAAAATGCCTGATTTTCGCGGGCCGAAACACCCTTACACCTGATTAGAATACGAATGCAAAGACGACTACTACCGTATGTACGGAGGACCCAAGGACGACCAGGTGCCCAAACACAATTCCCAGGCATCCATGAGACCGGTATCTACAGCCAGTGCTTCCGCAGCGGGAAGAGACTGTTGGGTCTGACCTCTGGTGACCCCTCGCCTCTTCACAGCCTGGGATTTTTTTTTATTTTCCACGTCGGTCCGGCCTTGGCCGCTTGGCCTGCCCCCTTTTCACCCTTCCCCGGAATCCCCACCCTTGATATTTGTTCGTCAAATGGCAGAAATCGATACTACTCGGTCCTACTAGTCCGTCGTGTTTGACGTCGCGTGACTCACGGAGTCGGACTCTAAGGCGAAGAAGAGGAGGGCCACGCAAGTGTACCAGGTCTCTCTGATGTTGAGGCTCTGCCACCGTGTCTGTTTCCCGGTACCGGTCCGGAGTGCCACTTCAGCGATTTCTTCTCGGCCTACGGAGAACAGTGTACTATACAATACTCCGTACAGTACTCCATACACAAGGGCAACAACAAGCCGGCAGGTCTAATCGATCTGAGTCTGACAAAACCCACCTGCTCACATCTACTGTGCATAACATGGCCTCGATGATAATGGCATGATTCGTGGTATACTAGATACCTGCTCAAAACCGAAAAACGAACCACAAGCATCGCACCACCTAGTGCAAAACGATCCAGCGAGAAATACCACAGATCCCGCCTCGTCCTCGAAAATCCGCACACAAGGCCTGGCATCAATACATCCCGTCCACTTTGCTTTCCCCGAAGTTTAGTACAGTACAGAGTTGCCTCCGCTCTTCTCCATGCCAAGCTGCGCCTCCCACGCGATATGAATCCATTGATTGGAAGAAAAGATATCAAACAAGCCTCTCTCATTTTCCTGTTCCACTCAAGCTCTGGCCCCGCTCGATCTCCTCAAGCTCACATTTGACTTCTTGTACAGCCACTGTGTCGTCGTCAAACGAAGCGAGACCATAGCTTCAAAGATCAGGGTCATCCGTTTCCCACTCGATCTCAGGGCAAGACGCCCGGTGAGCTGCGAGGGCCTCCTTAGCCATTATCATCGTGATCGAAATGGCGAGCGAATAATCCAGCCAGTGACTCCTCTGGGACAAGTCGAGCTCAGCCAGTGGGTACGGCTCCTCACCCTCCGTCTTCTCGGTGTCGGCTACCATCACGAGGACGATGTGC
Organism: Ophiognomonia clavigignenti-juglandacearum; assembly: GCA_003671545.1. Taxonomy (NCBI): domain Eukaryota; kingdom Fungi; phylum Ascomycota; class Sordariomycetes; order Diaporthales; family Gnomoniaceae; genus Ophiognomonia; species Ophiognomonia clavigignenti-juglandacearum. The sequence goes on along the minus strand of PYFS01003614.1, from coordinate 64,570 downwards.
TGTACAATGACGAATATGTATATGCACCGAGGATACTTTTGAACCTCTCGCTCAGCATACCAGGCTTTATATTTGGCGACGAGCATTTGGCACTGCTCTCCAATGGGCCGACTGGGGCTGGCCGCTTGAGAAGTCTTGTGCGCGATGATGAAGATCGGGCTGATGTAGCCACGCTTCTTTCTGAAGCCAATGTCGTTCTCGGCCCACCTCACGTATAGCTCGAGCTCTCGCTTGATGATAGGTGCTATCTTGTTGATCGAGTAGATGTCCCCTTGCTTGACGAGACTGCCGACTCGAATATGGACGACAAAGAGTTTCCGGAGCGCCGTGGATGCTGCTGCGGGTTAGCAAGAGGCCCTGGGGAAAGTGTCGTGTGGCACTTACCCTTGTGCTCTGCATCCTCTGGCTGGAGCAGGCGCAAGTGATCGCTAGCAGAAGTCGTAAAGAGGCTAAAAGGAACGGGCTCCTGGGAGAAGTCTCGGGTCCAAGTACTGCAGAACATCGGATACAAGCCTCGCAGAAAGAGAAGTTTGTACAGCCTGACGGCCTCAGCGGGCCATGTTTCAATGCCAGCGGTAGCGCGCTTGTGGTGGAGCCAATATCGCAAGTCATTCTCGTCGATGAGGAGGCCCGGCTCCCTCTCGCCCTTCAACTCTTCTTCAAAAACCTCGTCCTCGATTACGAGACCCTGATTGTTGATGGCATCACCTGCTTCGTTCTCGGGAGCAGGCGCGGATCTCTGGGCCATGCCGTGAAGGTAGATCGGAGTTTTCTGGCGGGGCACATACGGCTCATCCTCTTCGCCGCTGTCTTGTTGGTCACTTTCCTCGGCCTCATCTTCACTCCCGTCTTCGTCATCCTCATTCTCATCGCCGCCCTCTTCGTCCTCTTCTTGACTGTCGTTCTCCTCATCTTCCTCTTGGCTGACGTTCTCCTCGTCCTCTTCTTGCCCGTCGTCTTCATCCGTCTCCTCATCTTCTTGATAATCTCCTTCGTCGTCGCCGTATCTATAGTACTCGTCATACTCAATGCTTGGCATGGGCTCATCGTTGTCGTATGAAATATTCAAGCCACTCTCGGATACGTCGTCACCAACGTCATGCCGATCTGTGGTTTCCTTCTCGTTTTCAGCCCAACCTGCCAAGATTGAGCCATCTTGCTCAACACGCTCCTCTTTGACTGCGACCTCTGGCGATGCAGACTCGTTCAATGCAGATTCAGCGTCCATCTCTTCGTCTACCCCATCCATTTGACTGGGACACGCGACGAAGCCGGGATCCTCATACTCTGGAGGGTCCATTGCGAGAGTGGCATCTTCCTCGTCCTCTTGCTTAATTCGGACCTCGGGGATTATGGCAGCTCTCTCAGAGGATGCTTGTCTGGGTCGTGTTGGGTAGGATTGAGCGGCAAGCGGAGCGAGAATTCCTGAGCCAGCGCGCAAGTTTGGGTTTCCTGTCTCGCGCGATTGCTTAGCTGATCGAGGGGAGAAGCGCGAAGCATTGCCTGCGTCTTGGTCGGCGGCAGTTTGACGAGGTTTCGCAACTCCGCCGTTGACAAGCCTACGGAGGATGTTCATATCGACAAGGAGGGGCGTTCAATTGAGTAAGTGAAATGATGGTGGGATCTCAACATGGAGGCCATTCAGGCAGGCAATACGTGGTGGAGAGGTAAAGCTGATGTGCTTGTAAGGGCCAAGGTCGATTTGACAAGAGGAAAATGAGGAAAGGAGCAAGGGTCTGGAGAGTCGCAGTGCAAACTTCATGTTGAGTCTAGAAAACGCTAAAGCCAACCCAGCTTCTCAGATGAAGTGCAGCCTGCCATCACCTGTAGCTCACAGTCAGCCCTGCATGACTGACTGCAGGCCATTTGGAGTCCATCTCATTCAACGACCCATTACCTCAGCTCAAACAGGGAGAAGTCTCTTGCACCTTCCAGATCTGTGCTGTGTTCTGTGAAGGAGGCAGGTGTACCTACACTTTACCATGGCTGCCGGGACAGAAGACGCCTAATGATTTTATACCTCTTAGTACATAGCAGAGTGCAGATATGTGATAGACCAAGAAACTCCGATATCTGGGCAAAGTCACACAATTGTAATCTCTTGTACTATTCAATTCAACATCATCTGGGTAAGTAGGTATCTAGGTATGCTTGAGGATGGTGTGCACTACCAGGATGCTGACCCCCCAAAATAAAAGAGAGGGTAGGGGAGGGGGGGTGGACAGCAGGGTAGTTGAGTACAAGGCACATAGATCCAAGCAGGGATGTGCCTCTTGGTGGGGCCGTGAAGGGCCTTGCAACCTCTGTCGCGACTTCCGTTTCCTTGACGCGCCGCCATCTCTCTTTCAACTCCAGGCCTTTTACAATTTCCCAACAGCGAAAGTATTCTCGCGTTCAATCTGAACTCTGGGACCATTTAACTTTTCCGGGCCTTCTTGCAAGCATTTGCACCGTATTTCATCAATCTTCACAAGCGTTTCCCCATAAACCACCACACCTGCGCCAACTGTCGACTATGCGCCTGCTCGGTTTGATCGCCTGAACAATCAACACACCTCAACAACATGACCGACTGGAGCAGCCTCAAGGTCGTTGACCTGCGGGCAGAGCTTTCAAACCGAAGCTTGCCTACGAAAGGTCTGAAAGCCGAACTTGTGCAGCGATTGACCGAGGACGATGCTGCAGCTGTCACCCAACCAGAAAAGGAGCCTGTAGTCGAGGACGATGCACCAGAGGAGGCCGCACTTCCAGCGGTTGACGATGGCGTCAGCAACGAGATCACCGAGCCCCAGTCTGATTCCAAGGCAGATGATATAAAGATGGTCGATGCGATCGCAGGCCAGGACACTTTGACGCAACCAGCAACTGCGCTGCCGCCGCCAACTTCGCAAGAGCCCGCGTCCAATGGAAACAGCCTTGCGCAAGCTGCGCAAAACGACAAGCAAACCTCAGATGCACCACTACCCCCGACTGATGTCGTCGCCGATCTTCAGAAGCGAAAGCGCCGAAGCATTACACCACAACCAAGTGTCAAACGCGCGCGTCAGGACAACGAGCGTCTAGTCGAGAGTTGCGAGGATAACACCAGTCCCCAGAACAAGCACATCACCTCCGACAACCACAACAGCAATCACAACACTTCTGCCAGCGCAAAGATTTCGCCGAATGGTGAAGAGAAGAAAGATGCCGCGTCGGAAGATGTCGATATGACGGGTCAGGAGCCACAGACGAACGTCGCCGCTGTCGCAAATGATTGGGACTCGTTGGAGGTCAGTGGCGAAGATGCGTACGCGAAACGAGTGGCTATAGCAGAGTCCTCCACGCTGCGCTCAACATCTGTGCCACAGTCTCGAGGTCAGTCGTTGGCCAGAAGCGAAGAGGGCGCCTATGACAAGCACAGAACTCCTGCTGAGGACCGTGGTCTGTCGGCTGAAAGCGGAGAGGATGCGTATGCGAAGCAAGTGGCTATAGCAGAGTCCTCCAAGCTGCACCCCCACGCTCCTTCATATCCGTCGCAGTCACAGCCAGCTCACGGTTACGCCGAGAACGAAGGCCCGCAACGGTCGGAGGTAACCGGACTGGATGGGCAAGACGAATCATCACTCCCCTCAGAGCACACGCCAACCTCTGCGCTGTACATTCGAGAACTCATGCGACCCTTGAAGTCCGAGGCTATGGAACAGTACATCGTCGATCTCATCTCATCATCGGCTCAGGACCCCGATGCCGATCCCATTCATGACTTCTACCTCGACCAGATCCGCACTCACGCTTTCGTCAGCCTTCCGTCGGTCGCAGCTGCCCAACGGGTCCGCGCTGCACTTCATAACCAGGTTTGGCCTAACGAGCGCAATCGGAAAGCCCTCTGGGTCGATTACATCCCTGCGCAGAGTATGAAGGATTGGATCGAGCGAGAAGAGAGCGCTCCGAGAGGCACACGCTGGGAAGTCGTGTACGAGCAGACTGGCGGCAGCATCGTTGCGGTACACAGAGAAGTCGGTATGGATACAAAGTCCTTTTCCAGACCACCGCCTACAGGCCCTGCTGCAGCAGGTCCCGCGCACGTGTATCCTGGTGTTCAAGGAGCGCCACGAGGTCCTCGAGGTGGAATTGGAGGTGGGGCTGGAGCTGGAGGTGGCCGTGCAATCTTCCAAAATCCGAACACTCGCCAAACTGATACCTTGCCTCAACTCATCTACACTCCCAAAGACGAAGACCTGGTCCGACGCCGAATTGAGAACATGCGCTACTTCTACTCGCGCGACCCTCCTCCCGATCTTGGCAAAGACTACCATCGATTCACGTTCGAATTTGCCGATGCCTTTGTCGATCGAGGCAAAGAGGTCTTCATTGGCATTCGACCTCCTCATCGTCAGAGAGAGCACGAAGAGCGCCTTGCTGCTGGGGACGGCTACCTGCCTCCCCCCCGTCCACCTGTCACTGATGAGAGTCGATTCCCTAGGCACGGTGACGGCCGTCGTTCCAATCGTTCCGACTGGCCCCCAAGAAATCGCGGATTTCGCAATGATCGGGGACCTGGACGGTACCGCGGTGAGGATCCGTACAGATACCGCCCGGGATATTAGGCTGTGAAGCCCAGTACATCTGTTGTAAAACCATGGACCGGAACATACAACTTCAAACCTGGAGACGGGCCCACGACTACTCTGCTCACCTTTCAAGACGCACAGGACCCGTCCCTTCTCATAATTGGACATGCTCTCCTTGCAGCTGTCTGAATCTCTCACGTGGCTCAATATACTGCGCCAGATCACTCTGCTCTTTGTGTTCACATAGGGCGCTTGGCACTGTATCTTCCACAATGCACCATGGGCGCTCAATAGGTGCTCGGAATGTGGCTTACAAGTCATTCTGGAAACGAGTGCCACGAGGCAGATTGGTGAAGGGAAGGGGGAGGACTGTGGTTAGGTTGTGCAAAGAAAAGCTAGGCAGCTGAGTCTTTCATGAACATTGGCAGGCTGAGGGAGACAGCTCAGACATCTGGATTGTCCAGTGCTGGCGGACAGATTGGGATAATCATGATTGTCCGTATTGAGGATGTGGCCCTGCCTTAATTGGTCTTATATGTCCGCACACTTCAATGAGTGCTTGACATCCACATACACATACAATAGTATGCAGCTCTTGCAAAAGAAAGAAGGAATAAATAGTCACAAGAACAGATACCCGGAAAGTCAATAATAGCATGCGTTGAAAAGCGACTTTCAAAGCCATTTGCAATAGCAGTCCGCCATTTCCAGTCTCACCCCATTGCATTCCTTACAGCTGGCTCCGATCCTTGATGAATTTTCTTAGATTGGATATTTGTATGGTTTATTTTGAATGTCATTTAGGGTTCAACCAGACTACCAAAATACCCATGTAGGTAGTCAAGCACATGCAGTACATATTTATTCTAGCTATACCCAAGCACCTTGCGGCTATGCGCTGCCACTAGAACTGTGAAGTTCTTATCGCTTATCGGTTCCGAACTTTATCTTAGTAACCAGAGCAGTTATGCAAGGAAATGATGCTGGCTGGCTTAGCACTGGGAAAGGTCGTCTGGGCACTGGGACGGATCGCAAACCGGGGTCAAGGGGCAGAAATATTTCTGAATTACAGCGCGCGCTCACTTACACGCGCTCACACCACACAAACTCACCAAGTCCTCATCCCCCAAACAACGCATCAAAATGGGCAAAAAGCGCGCAAGAGAAGCCGATGGGCAGACCGCGCCAGCAGGCGCCTCAGCAGATAGAATGGACGAAGATGGCAGTTCCGACGATGAAGTAAATCTCACAGATGCCTACCTTCCCACCCCCCTGGAACTAAATACTAACACACGCATCTAGGACTTCGATATGGTCAACGTCGACTTCGAGTGGTTCAACTTCGACCCGGAAATCGACTTCCACGGCATCAAGGGCCTCCTCCGGCAGCTCTTCGACGTCGACGCGCAGCTCCTCGCCACTTCGGCGCTGGCGGACCTCATCACACAGAACAACACCGTCGGCTCGACCGTGAAGGTCGACTCCAAGGCAAACGACGCGTACGCGTTCCTCACGGCGCTGAACCTGCGCGAGCACCGCGAGGCCCCCGCCGTCGCGGATCTGGTCACGTACCTGTCCACCAAGGCGTCGCAGTCGACCAGCGCCGCGCTCGCGGAGGCGGTGCCAAAGGTGCTGAAGGGAGGAGAGGGCGAGGATGGCGCGCACGTGGGGCTGGTGCTGGGCGAGCGGCTGATCAACATGCCGCCCGAGATCTCGCCGCCGCTATACAGCATGCTGGTGGACGAGGTGGAGGCGGCGGTGGAGGACGGCGAGCCGTGGGCGTTTACGCACTACTTGGTGGTGTCGAAGGGGTACCATGAGGTGCAGTCGCAGCTGGATGATGGCAGTGGGGTGCGGAAGAGCAAGAAGTCCAAAGCTGGGGGTGATGACAGCGCGCCGATGTTTTACTTTCATCCTGAGGACGAGGTGTTGCAGAAGCATGCGGTTGCTGTGGGGAGCTTCCCATATACACATGACGACGAGAGCTCGGCAGATAGTAAGAGGGCATTCCAGGAGATGGGGGTCAGGAGTATGGGTTATTTGATGTTGATTGAGGCGGCGAAGTGGCCGGCTGCTGTGAAGGCCGTCGCGGAGTACATGAGCCCTCAATAATGTAATTGAAGGCTGATGAAACTATGGAACCTTGCTGCCCGGAAATGTCTACTTGCCCATCTTTTTGAGAGCCCAGCACCGGGAAGTCTTGGCTGTTTAACGATGCGTCCCGCATGTCCAATGGGCATTACTTCCCTTCTTCTTTTTTGTCCAATCTTCTACCAGCATTCCACAAACACCAATAATGCACAGTAGAGCCAGAACAGTTACTCCTCGACCAGTCTCTGCATCAAGTAATCGACCTCGACTTCTTTCGTCAGGGGTATCACAAAGTCCTTGTACATAGCCACCACCGCATCCACATTGATCTTGCTCTGATCCACCCCAGCGATATCCTTCGCCGACGGATCAGTACCGTACGTCTGCGCCTTGAGCTTCAGCCTGTCCAGCACCTGCTTCTCAACCGCCTTGTTTTCGATCGCATTGCCAATGCCCTCGGTATCGCCCGCCTTGATCAGGGCCGTGTACTTCTCGCGCTCGCTCTGGAACTTGCTCTCGGCGACAAACTTGCCAAAGTGGATGCGCCGGCTCAGCGCCTGCAGCACGGCAATGTCGCAGGTGGCGCTGCTGCCGTAGTTCTCCTGGTTGGCGCCGCGATCCTCGGTGCGCCCGCCGAAGAAGGTCGGGCACACGCGCGGCAGGAACGTCTCGATGTAGAAGGCCTTGATTTTCGCGTTGACGTTGACATTGTTGGGGTGCAGGATGCGCGGGTAGGCGATGGGCGGGAGAATGGAAGGGTGGAGCTGGTCGCGCGGGAAGAAGGGGTACTCGTCGGGCGACTCGTAGCGGCGGATGAGGGATTGGAGTTTCTCTTGCTCGAGGAGGTACCAGTCCATCAGGCTGAGGTCGGAGTCGGGTATGGGGATGGCGCCCGGTGTGTAGATGTTGCTGTTGAGGGGAAATTGTACGCGCTCGATGAGGTGGAAGGTGATGGTGTCTTCGAGGCGGATGAGCTGGAAGCGGATGCGCGAGAGGTCGAGCGCTTTGGAGGCGTCTGAGAGATCAATGAGAGAGTCCATGGTGAGTGGTGGGAGGAGGGTAGCGGTGGACGAGCTGCTCAGCTTGGATTTCGGAGGTTGTCGTGGGGAATAGGGTGGGTAAGGGCTATTGAGAACTTCACGTAAGTAAGATCTATACAAGGTCACGAGTCCCGATTCTTCACGGTTCAAGTCCGGCAAGAAAGAGGAGAAAAGATGTAACGGTAAGCCAGCTAGAGATCCGAAGGACGTTGACATGACCTCCGTGCTTCCGTCCTCGGCTCCGGCTTCCAGGGTTCTGATTCCGGTGCAAATCGCGCCGGTGTGGCCAGCTCATGTGCGGGTCTGCAGCGATTGTGTGGAAGGAACTTAATAACAATTTCAGGCAAAGAGAATATTTCTCGCGAGGGCTGCAGTCTTCGCGATCTTCGGCGCATTTTCGTGTGTATTCTTGCATTGCACGCAATACTGTGGTATGGAGCACTTTTCTTCTTGCTTTCGGGCAACTTTTTGCGGTGACGTTGTATCGGAAAGTCCTAGTGCGTCAATACAACACCCCTGCGTTTCCAGCCTGCAGGTGTCGCGTGAAGGCGACTCTACCTATCTCTCATCAACACTCTTCGACTCGAGCCTGACGACACCCTACTTGCGAACTTACCTGGCAATTGGAACACTTGCGCTCGTCTGTCAACCTATCCGGCATCTTGAAGTCTACCGCTGTTTCTGCACTTGACTCGACGCACGGGTCATTGTTCCTGGCCAAAAGCGCGACCAGCCCTGCGACAAGACACAGCTCCGAACAAGCTCCATTCAAGTCCCACTTTTGTCCCCAGTGTTGAACGCATGGCCAGCTCGGACGACCACAATGCTTTTCACGACGACCAAAATGATTCGTCCATAATATCGGTACGCTTCCTACCAAGCTGCACCGCGGTCCTCTTCAAGGCCTTGTTGTACTGAAAAGCCCGCTGCTTTCTCAGTCTCCAGCCTTCTTCCTCTTCTTCCTCTTCATCTACCCTCCCTGTCCTGGTCCTGTCCGCCATGTCAAAAGATGGGACCGTGTCACTGACCGCAGAATCGCTATCCATGCAGGCTCGTGGCCTCGAGGCATTCGGCCGTAAGGTCACCACCACGGCCAGCCACCTCATGGGCCCCTTGGACCCGACACAGAGTTCCTCCTACCAGTCCGCCATGGGCGAAGTTTCCAAGCAGCTGCGGCGGCCAACGCTGCAGCGGAGTATGTTCTCAATGGCAAAAACAACCCCCACCGACATGGTTCGGTCGAGGCTATCAACAAGCGAGATACAACACCGCGCCCTATCCTACATACCAGACACATTATTGAAAGACATACCCGAGGATGAAAGCTCCTACTCTTTATTCAAGGGCTTCCAGGCCAGTTTTCCGGACTTCACATACGAGGGAAAGAAACACAGGAGAAGGGTGTCCAGAGGGAGGAAGATGCTTGAGGAGGGTCACGTCGACCCAAGTAGTCCTCAGGCTGTCCAAAAACTGCAAAAAGAAAAGGCTACTATGCTGCACGAGTTCGAAATGTTAGGAATAAGGAAAAACATGGCCAGCAGCGAAATCCGGGAAATAGACAACAAAATCGCAAATCTCGCCGGCATGCGAAGGATCGTCCTGGACCGACTGGCAGATCTAGAGCAGGAAGAGTCAATATTGGAACACGACAGTAAGGCTGAACATGTTTAACCCCCGGAACGTTGGACCGTTGCTAATGCGGACCAGTTGTGGATGTGGAGAACCGATTGGACGAAGCCGAGGAGTTGGCACTCGAAGCCGAGTCCATAGAAGGAGCACGTACACCAACGCAGGGAAGCGAGGATGCCGAGGACGACAGCGGCTTCATGTCTCAATCGATCTACGAGAAGCTGCCGTCTGCTAATAGCACGCCCTCGAGGACAAAGAAGCCAAGAAACCTACGGAAGAAATCGATGCCAATACTTCACGAACACTACGAACCAGGAACCTCGATCCGCGAGATCCGTGCCCACCAGGATAGCATCACCGCTATGGATTTTGACGCACCTTTCGGGACAATGGTGACTTCGGCTATGGACGACGCAGTACGGGTTTGGGACTTGAATGCTGGACGATGTATGGGTAATCTCGAGGGCCACACAGCTTCTGTTCGCACACTGCAGGTCGAGGACAACATTTGTGCTACGGGATCTATGGACGCCACCATCCGACTCTGGGATCTCAGCCGAGCGCGATACGACCCCATCGGCGAGCAAGAGACCAAGGAAGAGGACGAAGCTGAACTGGCCTTCGCGAACGAGACCGATCAGCCTGTCGAACCACCGGCTGGCAGCATGGACGACTGCCCCTTGACGACACTGCAATCACACATGGCTGAAATCACCGCGCTGCACTTCCGAGGCGATGTTCTCGTTTCTGGCTCAGCGGACAAGACTATCCGGCAATGGGATCTGGAGAAGGGCCGGTGCGTGCAGACATTGGACGTCATGTGGGCCGCGGCGCAGGCATCGGCCACGTTGGGAGACAGCGCCTGGAAACCGACCAATCGAGCTCCCGTGCTGGATGCACCGTTCGTTGGAGCGTTGCAAGTCTTTGATGCTGCTCTTGCTTGTGGTACTGCGGATGGCATGGTTCGGCTGTGGGATCTGCGGAGCGGCCAGGTTCATCGCAGCCTGGTCGGCCACACTGGACCTGTGACGTGCCTTCAATTTGATGATGTTCATCTTGTCACTGGCAGTCTGGATAGGAGCATCCGGGTAAGTCAGACATCTTCCTTCGGCATTAGTTACTATTCATGTACTAATTCCTTTCAGATTTGGGATCTCCGGACTGGCTCTCTGTACGACGCCTTCGCCTACGACCACCCGATCACAGGTATGTCGTTTGACAGCCGTCGGATAGTAAGTGCTGCAGGTGAGGACGTGGTCAAAGTGTACGATAAGCTCGAGTCTCGCCAGTGGGACTGCGGTGCCGGAGTCAATGCTGCCGAGGAGGGCAAGACACCGGCCATTGTGGAACGTGTACGTATACGTGATGGATACTTGGCGGAAGCGCGCCAGAATGGTGTTGTTGGTGTGTGGTCATGTTAGGATTTTAGACAAAGAAATCAAAGTCTACAAACCAACCCGTTGCCTTGTAATCTTGCAGCGTATAGGGCAATGCTCATTTTGCGAGCCTCAATCTTGCATGTGGGTCCGCAACTGTACCTAGGTACGTACCCATACCGGTTTGGACATGCTCCAGATGCACTGTTGTTGTATAACGTGGTTGACAGAGTGACCTTTAGACACCAGGAGCGTGGCAGGTAGCTGCCATTTCACCCGTGAAATTCCCGTATCATATGCACGCAATTTAAGCTGTCATTGTGCCATCGGTATTTCCAACTGTCGTCAACAAAGACCCGTGATCCCTTGCACCCGATTCAAGCACTGTTGGTCAAATATACTAACTAGGTCACAGATGTTGATCAGGACGGCTATGCTCCAGGCAGACCCACAAACGCATGGAAGCATATAAAACTATCACTGTGTAACCCGACATCATGAATGGTATATTGCAATAGGTTCAGAATTATCATTTTTCTAGCATCACAAGACTATTCATTGCTGGCCCTTGCTGTAATTCCGATGTATGCTGGAATTCATCATACCGGTAATCACAGACTCTACTCTATCTTCATCCTACACTGAATATCGAGTATAGGATGCAAATTTTCTTTTATTTTACTCTCGAGTTGTCTCCAATTTGAAGCGGCAGTATCCCCCCCAACCCAATCCAATCTTCCACGGAGAACGTCACAAATACAACCCTACAGAGATACTCGAATTCCAAAAAGTGGCAATGGGTAAACAAGAGGACATGCCAGTTGATTACACTTGCAGTCTTTGCGAAGGGAACCTCCGACAACCAGGTAAATCCATAATTGTGTGGATACAATGCGAGACATGTGCTGGCTCCGGATCGGTTCATTGTCCCAAAGATCATAGTAAACAGTGGAGAAGAGATTATTTGTGCGCATGCTCAGGAAATGGACGCATCCATCGTGATGTGTGCAATGGTCAGGGTGAAGTACCGAACGGGGAAAGGCGATGTCAAGGAGACGGAGCACATCTCTCAGGCGAAATGAGGAGGCACCCTGAGTCCTAACAGCCCAAATCCTCTTAAACTAACTTAGGTTTAAGATTCAAAGATTTTTTTGGCACTCCATTGGTTAGCTTTGTTAATGTCTTGGTCTTGTGCAGAGGTATAAGACCAGAACAATGTCTCATGACAAATGTGGAAGGCATCGCGAACTGTTGATATCATGGTTACTTATGTGTCCTATGTCAATGCTAGTCTCTCAAATTAAGAGCGTAATCTCTGCAATTTTTCTCTGTTTGATATACACTTGTATCTGATAATGTAGTATGACCATGTCTATTCTAGTTGACAATACATGTCCTCGAAAGGCCACTTTATGCATACCACGCGTTATTACGGTCTATATATAGCCAAATAAGCGCAAGCCTGACGCTGGGCGGAAGAGCATTCTCGACCTATAATTACGGCGGCCGCAGCCCTGAGAAGCCACCTGCAATGTAGACTATGGTGTCTGTCTCGATTCTAACTAACCTTGGAAAACAGTTTAGCACCAACCTTCACAGTTGTTGGTCATCCCGAGTCCTTCAGACATTTGTATGCGATGTCGAAGAGGTCCAGATCACGCCCTGAGAGTGGGACATGCCTGTTAGAGCCTCCGCATCGCGTAAGCTGTGTGCTTTGGGAGAGGAGACTTACCAGGCTCGCCAATGATGGATACGGCGATTGGTAGCTTCTCAATCTGACCAGTGACCTTGGAGTCGAAGTCCGAGGTTCCAACTTGAGCGTGTATCACCACGAGTCTTTCAGAAGATGCGGGGATAATGTAGTGAGAAAGGCGTACTTGGAATGGTCAGTTATGGGGACTCGAGGATGGGCGAGACGAACAGGTTGGGCACGCCAACTGGGTTGAACTGTGACCTATGTAAATCGGTTTTCATTGATGGTATGATTTCTTCGTAGGACAACGCGTGCTTAGTTGAGACCTACAAAGGAGCATCGTCGCGGTATCGTGGTGAGATGTTTTCAATGTGAATGAGCATCAGCGTATCCTGATTCCTTGTTGCCCTGCTTCATGACAGTTTCCATGAACCAATCTTTGTGCACCTCCGGTCTCACCATGGCATCGTCGCGCTCACTCTGAGCAATCTTCAAGGAGAGCTCTCTGAAACTCTTGGCCAGTCTTGTCAAAATCTATGTAGAAAACACAACATCCTATTGACTTACCACTGCCATCGCACCGGAGGGCTCAGGTAGGGAGGGCTTCTTGCCACAGCGTTCGGTATACTCGGTCCGAATTGATACATAACCAACGTGTTGCATTTTCTTCTGTACTTCAAAGAATACACAACCTCGAATCTTTTAAAGCTATATTAGCGGGTTCCCTTTTTTATGTTCTGATAAGACAAAAAAAAAAAGACCCTCCGCGTCGTCTTGATTCACATCATTTCAGAGCTTCGGAAGTCCAAAACCCGCAAAGTAATGAGGACCTATCCTGTCCATTCAACCTCAATGATCGCCAGGGCCGAGCCCACAGGCCACGACACGCTTTGAACAACGAATCTCGCGTCCGCTGCAGCGAACAAAGCCTTGAACTCATCAATGTCTCTCTCTTGAGCATTGAAGAAAAATGCCATGTTCAGATCCATGTTCCTGTCATAAAATAGTACGGAAGTCACAAGTCAGCTTTTGCACTCCGTGTGGCATGCGAAGGCCTCGCTGCTGAATTCCTGACAAACACCAACTGGACACTCACCTCAACTCTGCCTCCTGGTAAGCCGGTATCGCCCCCGGCTTGGGTAAGCACATGTCGTTGACGATAATCCTGGCACCCGGCTTGAGGGCTGGAACCAAGGCTCGCAAGATCTTCAGACAATACTTATGTCCCCAGTTGTGCAAAATGGTACGGAGCACATAGACCTCCGCTCGGACTGTTTGAGGCGTGAAAAAATCGTGAACCATGAACTTGATACGAGCCTGGATTTCAGGAGGGACGTCGTCATGAGCTTGCTCGACGACACTGGCCATGTCTTGAACGACGAGGTCGAGGGATGGGTATCGCTCTGCCAGCGCAACGACAAGCTTTCCTCGGGACCCGCCGACGTCAACGACCGTTGCATGTCCCAAGGAAGCCCAATCGTAGCCATTCACGATGTGAGACATGTCCCACTCGGGCAAGTCTGCGAAGACTTTCATGCTCATGGCGAACTTCATGGCTTGTTCAGGCTCGCGGGAGAAGTACTCGTACATCGATCCGCCTCGAGGATCTAATAGCGAGAAAGCCTGTGGACAATCGAGTCAGTATATGCGAATCGCGTAGAATTGCGATGGTACCGCAGAAGGCTCACCGTCTCGTTAGGCTCCTGAGATCCCGGCCACTTTTGCAGCGCCTCGATGAACTTTGCAGAAAGATGTCAGAACCCGTCTCGTTAAGTACTTAGTATCTATAGATAATGGCTGACTAACCTTGAGAGACGAGGGCCACAAAATTGACGGCGTCCAATCCATGTATGCGTTGTATTCAGGAGAGCGGAGCAGACTGGAAGCCTTAGTATGGGCCACGAAACCTGCCCTTGGCTCTCGGAACAGGTGCAAAGTCATTGCGTGACGCAGCAAGCGCCGGACCATTTGTTCCTCGAGACCGGTTTGCTTCGCAATGACAGCATACGACGTCTCTCCACCTTCTGGCACCATGCTGGCGATGTGAAAGCGAGTGATAGCCTGGACAGTGGCCGGATTGATAGCCTTGTCTAATTGTCAGGGACCCGGCGCTCATTACAGTACATGCATTGGCAAGTCACAGAATACTCACCGCTGTCTGTCTGCGTAGCAGACTCCTAGGACTCATGACCAAGTCATGCAGCTCGGCAGTGGCATCTTTGGAGTCGAAAGTCAGTACTAAAACCAGTCTAGGCGTCCATCACGGTATAACATCTTGTTTAGTATCATACCGAGTATCTTCCTCTGTGCTGCTGAGGCTTCCTGGGGAAGCTCCGTTGGAGCGTTCTCGTCGAAAGAAGGCCATGGCGCATTATGTTTGCTCAGTATTTGCGCGAGCTCAGCCACCGAGTCCGTGATCGCAACTCCCAGTGATTCGATGTGCGTCGTATTAGATTCTGCTTTAGACATGGCGACAGATTTCGGCAAGAAACAAGAGCAAATCAGGAGCTTAAGCTAAATTGTTGACTCGAAGATAGACACAACAGGCGGCCGTGCGTTTGCTCAGCGTCGTCTCTCAAAAGCTACGCGGCATTGGGGAAAGGACATGATATCTTTATATTGGTGCTCGCATCTTTCACCTTCAATCTGCCTTCCCATCGCATCGGGCTGCCCTTGTTCCGATCGTTGTCAGCATCGGGTCTGATTAGACCAGTAACCAGATACCCGGCCCTCCTCCCCACATGGACGGTTCCCGGCCCTCCGAAACGGCCCCTCACGCCTCATATCACAAGTCCTCCAGTTGAGGCGTTATTTTAGACGTAGCCCCCTATGTAACGGTGGCCGCCGTTCTAGTAAGAAGCTAGGCAGACTGTCTGCCCAAATCGGGGACCATCCAAAGGAACGATGAGGGAGGCCACATCACTGCTTCTCCCGAGAGTATGGAAGGTACAGGTATCTCAACTAATTTATGTACTCCACTGCACTAAGTAATTAACAAACCCAACATTTTATACAATAGACTGTACTGGGCGATCTCGAATTTGGAAAAAAAAAGACCGTATTCTAGTACGGCGTTTTCGGCAGTGTCACAACACCAGCGCAATGGAGTTCAGCCGTGTCTCGTGTCATGCGAGGACACTCGGAGATCGCAAGTCGTAACGATCTGTTCATCGCTAATCCACTGGCTGCGAGACCCGAGTGACTTCCGGCCGCCAATGTCGGTCGCTTTGCGCGTATTTCGGTGAGCGAACGCAGTTAGTTCGAGACGGAAAGATGATGGAAATCTTCATATTCATAGGCCGAGCCTGAAGGCTTAAATCATCTGGGCAGACTATTCCACCGTAGGTAATATGAATCAAACTCGATCCGCAGGATCACAAGTTCTCTGAGAATTCAGGCTGGGGCCCAAACTTTCAAATTCTGCTTGCCAACATTTTGGATATCCAGCCATGGCGCAACCCACACTTGAGGTATCTCCAACTCACATGGGGTCTGTCCGAGTCAACACAAAGCCAAGAGGCTCCTTGGAAGAATGCAACCGGCTTCTTACGAAGAACCATAAGGTCTATCACATGTTCTTTCGGGAGATGGCAGGCATGAACCATATCTCCCATAGTCTTCTTACATGCTTCGCCCTGGGCGCCGGCCCTAAAGAACTTCAAGACCGATACGACGACGAGGCTGTCGCTCAGCGTCCGATCCCATCTGTGGACGATGAACTTCTACAGAACTTGGAGAATCCCGACGTTTTCGACCACGAAATGCACACGAAAGCGCAGTACGCAACTTTCCTACGATTTTTCGAGCGAGCTATTGCCAGCAAGGGCTGGAAAGCAGTGGTACAAGAGTTTCTCTTCTCGCACACCAAAGTTGCAGAGCACATGCTTTCCAGTCTCTTCGACGGTCTCTATCATCCACTGATTCACTTGGGCTTGGGTATTGAATTCGAGTTGCCGGGTCTCATCGCCGAGGCCCTCGCGCAGGCAGCTACCAATGACGACAGCGACCTGCACAATCTTTTCGAGATGTGCGAGATGGAGGCCGCTAAATCCAACGGCCCGCAAGCCGCACCTTCGATTCTGCAGCTCATGGACACCATACGCGCCAGCGAGAAGATTTGCAAGGCGCCGCAATGGTCTGATCTAGGCTTCAAAATGCGCAACGGGGTGGTGGGTCGCGCAGGCGAGGCGTTTGCGGCCGTTGCGGGGCGGTTCCGGGTCGCTGCTAACGAGGACGCTCTTTCGCGGCACACGGCCGAGATGATCAGTACGTGCGCCTTCATGTGTGGTGGGGCGCAGTCCGCTGGGCGAAAGACCAAGATCGACTTTTTCTGGATGCACGCCGTTACGAGCAGTATCTTCATAAGCGTGCTGGCGCAGCAGCGCGAGTGGATCAGCCTTGCGGACCGTGTTCGTCTGCTTGAACGCAAGGTGCGCACTGATCTTGCATGGTATGTGGCCTCGGGTAGTGTGCCGCTCGACGGGGCTTATATAACGGAATATCAAGCGAGCGAGGAAAGCAGGGAGTGGGGGTGGCAGGAGCTGTTCGCTGCGGTGATCAAGGAGCATGATGACGGACATGCCGCAAAGTTCATTCGCGCTCTTAAAAATGGGGAGGAGGCGACTTCTACCTATGAGGGCGAGGATGACCCAAAGGGAAGCCTTCCGACGAAAGGCAACATGTGGCTCAAACTGGCTCGTATGTGCCACGACACAACGACCAAGAGGCCAATTCCCCTCAAGTGGGTGATGTTCACAGGATACGATGAGGCCTGGACGCGCCCCGACTTGGCTGGTTGAATCCACCTGGGCAAGCTTCAGGATTTACCTAACTGCCTTGTTCAATAGTGGTCTAGAATGTCCTTGCTCAGGTACTCAGGGGAAGTTGAGAATGAGAACGATGTCGGCATTTCAATTAACACAACGACGTTTTAACCAGTCCCCACGATCCGAGCCGAAGTAATATATTTCATATGTCTCGGTTCAATCATATGTTACGATGCCTTATCATGACGTTTCCCTGTCGCCCTGGCTACCATTTCCTACAAAAACAGAGAAGACGGAAGGTAAATTCTGCCAGTCGTACTTGCAACACGCCATGGAATAATAAGTTCAAGCAGACCTGATTTCACGATGGCACCGACTTCCAGATACAGTAAATATATCTTAGTAGTACCTCTAAACTGTTCACTCGGAGGCGTTGCCAGTGAATATCAACCAGCACGAGTGTGAGAATCCTACAACATGCCAAACACACCCAGGAAAGCTCCTACAAATGGAAACACACACCGAAGTGCATGCAGTTTTGACCACTGTAGAAGAAGAACCCTCACCTGAGCCAATGTCGCAGCCTCAGGATCTACTCGTGTCAACGCCTCAAGCCTGAAAAGCTCGTTGTTGGTAGGAACCATTAAAAACCAGGTGAATGGCACCATCATCACAGTGATCAGCCCCGATAGTAACATTAGGCCCCGTCTCGCATTGTGTTGCCGTGACTCGCTGAACATATATATGTATAGAACCAAAGTTCCTACAGACATCGTAGGTAGAATTTGATGGCCATAATGGTATGTCCGCGCCCATTGGGACAGCAATTGCGGTGGATTCTCAGTTGTATCCAGATATACGGGTATGGCTATCAAGGACAAGGCTGTCATTATTCCTAGTAAGATGCAACACTCGTGTTAGCCGCAAGAGGCCCCAAGTCCTCATATGGAGTACCTACCTACCTGAAAGGAAAGATCCTGCCAATACGGCTGTGGCGTTTGTTTTCGATATGGACATTGTGGCAACTGCGTTCGACGCGTTCTTGTTGAGGGGCCGTGGAATGTGAAGTTGTTCTCAAAACTTGTGTCTTGAGTAGCGAAACGCTGATTGCTCTCTCCATTTGTTTTCATATGCTGCTCAATTTTTAACTGTTTAATCCCAGCGCGATACGACGAAGAGAAGACTCCGGGGATTCTCTTGAGAACCGATCTTGCCATCTTGCCAGACTTCGGGATGCGCCATTCACATGCTACGAAGGTAAATGGTCGGAAATGCTCATATGTCGCTCACCGAAGTCGCTGTGGCATTCGCTCTCCGTCAGTGACCTCGGGAGAACTAATTCAAAGGACCGAAAACCGTCCGATTGAGCTGCGTTTTACCTATGAGCTGCGTTCAATTTGTACTCAGGCGTGACACTGATCATCGGCATAAAAATCACACTTCTACCGTATTCACATTCGTTCCAAATAGGCGCCATCTCATAACGATAGGTACAGACATGCACATTTTACCCATCAAACATTGACGATTATCCAAATTGACAACTCAGCCATGGCCGACCCGTCTGATATTCCCGCCCCGTCTGCTGGAGCTCGTCAGCTACTCTGTCTTACCATTTGCGGCTACCGCCGTCCAGGCATGAGTGAAGAGGATTACCGACACCATATGACTCAAGTGATGGCGCCGATGACCAAGGATCTCATGGTCAAGTATGGCGTGAAACGATGGACAATGGTAATTAGACCAAATTCCCCACCATCCTTCGGTCGCTTCCTTCTCTCACTCGAGTGGCTGACTCCTGATCTGGTACAGATCCATAATCAAAATGAGACTCGGGATCTCATGGCTCATTTACTTGATCATCAGATGGTCAACGTGGCGAGCTTCGACTGTTTTAGTCAAGTGTTTTTTGAGAGCGTCGAGGATTACAAGAGAATGAAAGAAGATCCGTGGTACAAAGAGTTCTCGATGGATGACCATGACAAGTTTGCTGACACGAAGCGGAGTTCGATGACAATAGGTTGGGTTAGTGACTTCATATGGGACGGCAAGATTGTTTAGCAGCCAAATAGACTTGGAGATTGCCAGACTGCTCGGACGAGGAATGTTGTATGCTTGTTTTCAAAGTTGACCGCGCACTTCGGGAGGAAAAACACAAGCCTGTTTGTGCAAATCGGCATGTTTATGCTTGACTTGTGCGAAACGCTGGGTGCCTACAGCGGCGTATCAGGATCTTGTTCTATGACTAGGGATGGCTTCGATTGTACTGCCGGACATCTATGGATCTGGAGACTTTCCCGTTCACCCAACTTGATCAAACCGAACGATCATATGTACTGGGCTGCTTCTATTCTATCAAGACCGGCATAACTAGGTATTCAATGACCAATGTATGCTTGTGGAACACAGAACATTTTCATGCCCACCATACCTCCCAGTCGAGATGTTTACGAGGTTCTCTCTTTCGTGGGGACAGGCTCCGCGGCTTGCATTTGGTTGGCATCAACTTGGTAGAGCTCATCATTGCTATTCATTCATCCACTAGAAGATCCTTCATTATCGTTGCTTGGATACCCGGGCTATCATCATGCGTGATCCCATTGAAGCAATCCCCGACGACATCAACATCTCTATTTCTGACTACATCAAAGGGTTCCATGTCAAAGCGAGAGACCAGGCGGGCCACGGTCAAGAAGGCCTCGGCGTAAGCAAGACTTTGCACAGTATCAGTGAGTGCCCATCTTTACAAGCAGGTAAGATTGATAGGATGACGATGCATACTTCATCCCGAGACACATCCTGCCTCCACGCCCGAATGCCATAAGATACCGAGATTTGAGACTTGGATTGTCAAGCCAGCGCTGAGGGTAGAATCTCGTGGGTTCGGGGAAAATCTTGGGGTCCATGTGTATCAAGTACAGCGACTGCATGATAGGTGTCTGGAAGGGTAGCGTCAGCTTAGAACATGGCAGATAGAGTCGAAATAGGAAGCAAGATCGACACTCACGCCTCGGGGAATGACCCACTCCTTGTATTGGACATCATGGTCAGGTGAGATCCTTGGCGAGCGAGTCGAGACTGCGTTGGTAATCCGAAGTCCCTCAGTAATGCAGGCGGACTGTGTTCATCAGTGAACCTGGCCAAAGTGGGGAAAATCGACCTCAGGAGCTAGAGGGAACTGACAAAGAAAGGCAATGCCTCTAAGGCAGCCACCGTAACAGGCGAGTCTGGACGCGGTATCACAGTTTTCAGCTCTTCCCTCAAGCGCTTCAGGACGGCCTCATCGTTCAGCACGAAGTATAAAAGAACGGTGAGATTCCTGGTGGTGGGATCAGTGCCAGCACCCAAAACCAAAAATGCTTCCGCATTCAGGCGTCCCACCGACTTCTCCTCTGCGGGCATGTTGCTGTCCAATATCTCCATGAAGATAGTCCTGGAATTGGTCAGAGCGTCAGAACCAGCGGTGTCCTTCTCGCGCCTTGTGATATGCGCCTGAATGCTCTTCATTGGATACTTGGCCCTCTCCGCCACGGCGGCAGCACGTGGGTTGAACCAGCGCACAAACCAAGGTTCCAGTTCCAGGGACAAGACCATAAAACTGCGAAACTGCCTGCCAAAAGGCCTGGTCATGCCGAGCTGGCGGAATGTCTCGAACCATTCACGGCCCCATTCGTTGCGGCTCAGGTTGCCCATGTCCCCGCCCAGGGCGTACGACGAGATCACATCCATCGTCAGGGCCGCAATGGCGTGAGTGAAATTCACCTTACTCGTGCCAGCACGGTGCATTGTGGCCAGCCGGTCTACCATTCGGTCGATTTTCTCTGTGAGAAGGCCTTCCAGCTGCCGGACGGCGCTTTTGCTAAAGAAGCGGCTCAGAGCACCTCTTCGCATGTGGTGAAGTCGGTGATCCGTGGTTTGCAGCAGAGACCAGCCCATCATGCCTGATTCAGTTGCGATGCTGAACCATGGGTCCGTGTGGCGCATTTGCTTTCCTGGTGGCGCGTAAATGGTATCCAAAAAGTCTGGATCATGGATGTGTATATGTCGTGGGTTGATGCGTACGATTGGCCCTGAGACTGTGTGGTCAGCCTGTATTTTCGAGTACGTTCCATGTTGCAGGCACCACTTTCACGCATACAGTTGACTTGACCAGCCAAGAGATGCTCGTCAGAAAATGCGTCCAGGGCTGAACTGACCATACTGCTCATGCAGCGCCCTGATCTTCCACATGTATTGGTAGCGGTTGGGATATACATCGTAATAGAACTCGTACCAGTATGTGGCACCTGCCAGCTTTGGACCCGGATATTTTGCCAGAGGGTCTAAGGTTATTCGATGCACAAACACTGATATCCAATACACAATGTACGCCAATCCAGAGACGAGAAGGGAAATGCGAAGCTGGTGCCAATTGGCCACATGTTGCACGTCCATCGTGATCAATACGTTGAGAACAAGTATGGACCACACAGGACATGAACTTCTGTTGGTAGTTGTGGTTTTCAGAATAGATATTTGACCGGAGGTGAAAAGATGTACTAAGAATTCCGGTGTGAGACACGAAAGCAAGCCATCATATACCTGCAAACCCGGAAGGGAAGGGACGGTCCTGTGGGCTTGACGAACGCCGGGAACCGCTGTTACGACTATGTACAGGAGGGTGGTGAGGCCCTCATAAGTAATCCGGACCTTTCGAGCTGGCGACCGACAATACGGAGATTGCGATGCACAGCGCGTTTCACAAGGGAATTACGTCTATCATGCTGATGAATGTCGCCCTGTGACGTAGTCTCGCTGGGGACTTGCATCAAAAATTATTCTTTGAGGTGTTGTGGCTACATACTAAGTCCCAATGTTGTGTAAGTACTGCCTTCCAAAACATTCGCTGGAGCCAGCAGCACCGCCTTGCGCCCCCGCGCGGCTGCCGCGCGTACTACCTACTGCCCGGGATCTGTCGGAGCGCCGGAAAGGAGGCGGAGAGCGGCGGGGCTCCCCGTAGTCGCACAATTGAGATTGTTTAACACGATTGAGCCGACCCGTGAGCTGCTGAGGCCGAGCTCGGTGAGCGAGTCCCGAGCGCCGGAAAACACTTGGATCCACGACGGCGGTCCAAGCACGGAAAGTAGCAAGGCACCTGGTTTCGACGGACGTTGGGGCGGAATTTCAGTTCTTTCTCCAATGCAAGGCTGTATATATCTCCGGCCTTCTTGCCAAGCAGGGGCGTGCCGCAAGCCCTTCTTGTATGACGCAAACGCACGGGGAAGGAATGAATACGAAGGGCCTGCGGCACGCATCCGCTTAGTAATCAGCCTGGATGTATAGACTCGATAGGTATAATACAAAGCGAGCACAAATTCAAATTCAACCGCATCAAATAAAGAGAAAGAATATTTGAAATTCTTATACAGATAATATCTAAAAGTAATAAATTTTCTAGATAATATATTATGAATTGAATAGATTTATGTATATATTATTATCTTTTAAATATAAATATAAAAAGAATAATTTATTTTTTATTATTTTTAATTAAATTTTTATTTTCATTTTTTCAATATATATTTTATAAGCCTAAACTCTTCTAAGCTTATATAACGAACAATATCAATGGAATTTTATTATTATTATTATTACTATTTTATTAATAAAAACCAAGAAATATAAAAATGAATATATATTTATTAAATTAAATTATTTAAATAGCTCGCTATAGTAATATATC
Source organism: Ophiognomonia clavigignenti-juglandacearum (assembly GCA_003671545.1). NCBI lineage: Eukaryota > Fungi > Ascomycota > Sordariomycetes > Diaporthales > Gnomoniaceae > Ophiognomonia > Ophiognomonia clavigignenti-juglandacearum. Next base: position 41,703 of record PYFS01003614.1, on the reverse strand, counting down.
GTTCTTTTATAAACAATCACAATCAATAAACCGTGTCGAACGAATACGATAGACTAAAGTTCTCTATTGCTATTCGTTTTTTAAACAAATAGAAATACATTATTCGTAAAGTTAAAGTAAATTTTCTTAAATCGGAATCGAAATTCTCGATATTAATTATCAGAAAATAAAACGAAATATAACAAAATAAGAATATTTTGTTTATTTGTATATTATTACTTATTTATATTTATAATATCAAAGCTTTTGTATTAAAGCCTGCCGAAAATCGAAGATAATTTAGAATTATTTTTCTATAGCATTATAGAGTATATTTAGTTACTCTGTTAAAATTTGCAAATTCTAAAAATAGAGTTGGATTAATAAAATTATAAATTTCCGAATAATATAAAATCTTTTATTCATTTATATTATTATTTTCTTTTAAGTCGACGAAATAGTAAAAATACGATTTTAAATATTTCTTTTAGTAATTTAGATATTTATAATATTACTAGTTATAGATTATCATCATTTTTTTTTCTTCAAAACGAGTAGTTCTATTAAGAAATTTAGATATTAAATAAATTTAAAATTTCAAAAAAGTCCATTGTTTATTTAGATATTTATACAAATCGAGTATTTAACAGGCTTATATTTAGTGATTTAAAGTTTACATATAGTCCGTTTTATATAATAAGGTTAATTCAATTAAGTAGTTAAAATTCAAATATGATTTCTTCTATACTGGCTCATCTTGGACATTTTTATTAAGTTTGCAGATTAGCCGGTTACTTTCCATAATATGCTTGATCAAGTGGCTCAAGCTGTGAAGTTAACTAGTTCACGTTACAGACTGACTACAAATACCTTGTTTGCCGACTGTCCATCATTTCTCAGCGTCCAACTCAGAATTCGTATTGGTAATGATTATTGGATGCATCTACTGGTACTTGCGCACATATCATGGATATCCTGCTTGAAATCGAAGTTCAGGCTGAAAAGATTGCTGCCGCCGCTAAGGCGCTCGCCACAACCTATCGGGAAACCGGCCTTTCCAAGAATTCTTTGCCATGGACGCCTTCTGGGTCTGGATCCCCCAGCGAAGTCAACATTCTCAGGCATACAATGTTGGCCATGGTGAATGATTTGCATACAATGCTTATGGGACCTACGGATTTCATCCAACATCTTGCACATCAGGTACTCACCATAGCCTCCTTCCTGCCTTCTCATAACACTCCTTCCCTTCCACACAAGGACTTGGGGTTTTCTGACAGACATACCCCAACAGACGCAGATACTGGCTTGCCTCCGGTGGCTGGGCGAGATGCAAATTCTAGCCTGCATACCCTTAGAGGGCTCGGTTGCCATGAAAGAGCTTGCTGACCTGGTCAGCTTCCCGGAATCACAGCTGGAGCGAGTTGTTCGGCTGATGGCGTCCGCCAGATTCCTCGCCGTGCCGTCTGACAGCGACGGGAGAGTAGCTCATACGGGCCTGTCCGCATCCTTCGTCACTGGTCTTTCGAACCTGGATGCTGTCATGTTTCTAGGAAGCGCTATCGCGCCTGCCGCACTCCAAATGTCACCGGTCATGCATGGTCAGCTGAGTGGCGGGCAGACGTCTTCACCGGCTGGATTGTCATCTTTCAGAGCGGCCATCGAGGAGGGGCCGAGGTTCCGCCGCCAATGGGCTGCTTACTGCAGATGCACGACCGAATCAACGCCGTTGATCGTTGATCTTTTGGGTCGGCTGGATTGGGCTAGCCTAGGTGCCGCCCTCATCGTGGATGTGAGTTTGAGGCTCCTGGCACTCGCCCTTGCTCTCTGCTTATATTTGATGTATCCTGCCTTTTTAGGCTTGTTTTGCTATGTACGAGCAAGGGATGTTGCTTCTTGAGCGAGGCTGACATGCACATCATGGCCATGCAGGTCGACGCGAGATGTTCGAAAGTGGCCGAGGGTCTGGCCGAACGAAACCCAGATCTCCGTTTGGTCGTACAGATGGTAGAATCGCTGGCCACTGTCGAAGAGCTACGGCACGAAGAATTACACGAGAGGATAGAGATCCAAATACGGTCGCCACAATCACCTCAGACTATCAATGATGCGGCTGTCTACATCTTGCGTGGAGCGGAGCCCAATCCCATTTCTTTGACCGAATGGGTCTCGGCTGGACTACAGTCACACATGGGCGTGCTTCGCGCTAACTCCAATGCTCTTCTCCTATTAACGGTGCAGCTCAGGCCCGGGTCCGGATCACAGAATCGTGCAGCTGAGGCTTTGGCTTGCACTCGGCATATCACAATGGTTCAGTTGGTGGGCGAATTCAATGAGATGGATGTGGCGGGATTAGAGAGACTGGTGCGTGGAAGTCGAGACGCGTGGGGTGGCCTCGTTGTCATCAAGAGGCTTAAATCTCCGCACTGTTCTACCGTTGCTTTGGGAATCAAGTACACGGCCGATCCACGTCCTTCAGCTATGGGTAGTAGTATAGGCCTTATTTAGGATGTCGCCTCATCCCAATCATAGGTACAGAGCGCAGACTAGTCGTGATGTTAAATCGCACTCCTTCAAGTTCCATATTGAGCAACCTTGGAACTCAGCCTGCTTGAACCCACAGGTCTTTCTTTGAAAATACGATGCTTATTCATTTATATGAGCAAATACGTATCTGAAAAAATAAGATATATAGCGCCTCTAAGCATATATTTTCGCATTTAGAGCCTGATCGGAACCCCCATTTTCCGTACGGAATCGTAGAAAAAGTACATAGTTTCTCCAAATAAAATAGCCAGGATAATTCTTGCCAATCCAGCGAAGTCACTCGATCGATTGGCTGAGAGCGTTTGATTTCATTTATTCCACCAATATTACTCAGACTTAAATTCTGACTTTAGAAATCGATTCTATATACTCAAAAGTATTTTATTTGAATCTGCATCGATAATATAATAATATAAAGTATTTGGGTGGTGGAAAAGATGATAGGAAAAAATTCCGTATAAAAAATTCCGATTGCAAATTGTAGAACTAACTCCGACTACAAATCGTCGATTCGCAATCGGAAAATTTTTAAAAAAGGTTTAATGTCGGCTTAAAAAGGTTTAGCGGCCCGAATTTAGAGAAGATATATTGTATATTAAACCTTTATAAGAACGGGCGATATACCTTGCGTTTTATCGCGATTATAAATTCGGAGCTTATTTCCGGCGCTCGCTGCTAGCCTAAAACGGCTAGCGCCCGCTTTTTAAATAAGCGCGGTATTTTAAACCACGATTCTATACAGAAAATAAGGCTTCCGATTAAGCTCTTAAAATAAAATCATTAAATTAGTTTTATAATTTGCAGCAAAATGTAATATATATTTATATTAATATAATTATAAATTTAAAAACGCTAAATTGAAAAGAGATTAATATAAAAGTAATAAAAAAGTAAAATAATTATTAAATAAACTAGTTATAATTATTATATTAGCGTTATATTTGGAAAATTAAAATTAGCTATTGAAAATAAAAAATTATATACTTTATATTAATATAGATAAGTATAGAGCTATATAATTATTTATATAAAGCTAAATAATATGAACTATACTTTATATTAAACTTAATAATCTTATAAGAATTATAAGCTTTAATTATTTATATTTTTTGATTAATTAATTATTCATCTATTTATATAATTCTTACTATATATATCTAATATATACTAATAGTATTAATTTAATATTGATTAAGCGTAGAATAATTAAAGCGAATAATATAAATTCTCGTTTAACGATTTTAAATACTTTTTTAAAAAAGAAAAATACATTAAATAATCTATATTATAAAATCGCTAAACTTTAAGCGATCAATTTTAAAGTAATCCGCGAAAAAAAAAATACCTATAATTAAAAATAACCCATTATATTAATGCGCTTATCTAGCTATATTGTTATCTAGCTGGTTGTATAAGCTAGACTTCTATGCTTTACCTACGGAATTCGTAAATAATTTATCTATTTTTTCTCTTTCTTTCTTCGAGTTTTATATTTCTTTAATAAACGACAACATTTCTTTGTATACTCTCTATAAAACCCGTGATAATTATTAATAATGATTAAATTAAATAATTTTTAATTGAATATTTTATTATAGCAGAAAACAATATTTTATATTAAGAAATATTGTTATTTTTTAATTATTTTCATAACGTTATTAAATATTTTAAACGGTTTTTTTATAATTTTATTTTCACGTTCGACTTCGATTATTTACTCTTTACTCTTTAAATATATTATTGATTTCTTGGCCATAAAACCTATTATAACGATTATCTAAAGCTTATTCTATTTTTTTCAAAAGAAAATTATTTCAAATTTTCAATATATAATAGAATATAGCGAGATAAGCTAGAGTAACGAATTCGTTTCAAAATGAACTATAGGGTAAGATTATTAGATAAAAAAACATTATAATTAAAATTGAAAATATATATAAATTTGACGAAATATATTTAATAATATTTCCAATAATAATTCATTTACTATAATAATTTTCAATAATTAATATATTTAACGATTATATTTTAGCGAAAGAAATCTAGTATATATATAATGTTAAAAATCTATAATTATATTAGAAAGTAAAAAACCGATTTAAAATTTTATTGGAAATTTATAAAGAATTTTAATATTATATAAAAAGTATATTCTATAAAATCGAATTAAACTTTATATTTAAACTTTATAATATATTCTATTAAAAGAAAATCAAAATATTAAGCAAATAAACAAAAAAGGGATTGAGTATTTTGTGACGGTGCTACTGCCAAGTGTAGCGGTATAGTGGTTACCCTTATACGCGCTCCTGTAGCAGTGCAGCCGTCCGAGCTAACTAAACAATGCGCCTATATAACCGCTACCGCGATTGCGCTCTCCCAACAGCTTTTTCTCTTTCTTCTCTAATAGCAAAGACTCGCTAATATACGTTATATAACTAAGACTTTTATATTTATTGCATATGCTTTACAATATCTTTTTATTATTTATCAATTTGGTCTGGAAAGATAGAAAAAATCCCTATAAGATTTAGAATTTAATAAAAACCGCGGATGCCAAATATCGCGTTATAAATAACCAACTAAAATTTGGTTAATAAAATATAAGCTTTCGATTAAATACGTGTATAATCTTATTGCGTTATAAATAAATAATTAAATTCGATTAAAAAGAATGCTTTGTAATAGTATATATTCCTAAAGAGCGGCTAATTGTTGAGAAAAAAGAGAAATAAGAGGAAGTTAGAAAAGAGGTCCGGTTTAGCCTAACGGGCCTTAGTGACCTATTTCCCCGGAAATATTATAAAAAGCAGCCCGATACCCCTTTACGCCGTCGATCCTTTATAAATCCTCGTTAATATATTTAAAATCCTTACGAGAAGATTGTTTTTACCGTTATTTTCGTAAACGAAAACGGTATCGACGAAAATATTATTATCGAGGAAGACGCCAACCCCGAAACGGTTATTAACCTACTTCGTAGCGACGGATAAGCCGATTTACGATATAAAAACACTTAGCAAAGTCTGATTAACGACCTTTCGTAAAAAATTAACGATTTAGCTACCATTTTAGGTAATCGCGAAAATAGCTTTATATTCCTTTTTAAACCTTTTATCGTTGAAAATAAAGCCTTTTTCGGAAAGCTTATCGGCTTTATAAATATCGGTATTTTCAAAAACCATATGAACAATAGCAAATATATAGATATTATATTCAAAAAGTTCAAATTTCGAGCCTTAGGTTTATAAATTATTAACCTATACGCTATCGTTACCGAATTAGATTGTAATATAAACGAATTAGGTAATTAGGTCATGCGCTTGGATACCGACCTAAAAAACGTAAATGACGAATTATTATTTTAGAAAAAGAAAGCCTTATATCTCGTTAATAAGGATAAAAAGGATGATAACGATTTATTCGATTTTTTTAGCGATATTAATCTATAATTTTAATAAGAGGTTGCCGATCGCAATCGAACCATTATAAACCTCCGTATCGATTTAAATACAGCTAACCAAGCCCTCGTAGATCTATATATAATTGCCTATAACAATTCGCTATATATCCAAATCACCGATAATAATATTAAGGTTAAACGAATAGCCAAAATCGACGACTCCTCCGAATTCTATAATAATCTTTCTAAAAATAAGAAGCTTTTCCTATTATAGTAGATATATGTCGATAATAAGCTAACGGATAATAAACATTAATTTCCCGATAAAATAACCGAAATATATTATATTACGGGTTGTTTTACGGGCAATCCCGTTACCGATATCCTTCTTTATATCGATATCGATAACCCTTATTATATCATTATTAAAATAGATATAAAAAAGTATTTATTTATGATTTACGATAAGTCTGATCGGAAATATAAGGCTTAAGAATAATATAATAGATTACGTATAATAAAGCTTAAAATCTATAGCGCCGAGAAATCCGATTACTATATATTTCAACCCGTATTCTTATGCCTTGCAGCGGAATTGCGTTTATTTATTGCTAATTAAAAAAACGCTTTCGAGGGCTATTTGTTTTATTTCCTATAACGGGCCTTAGCTACGCAGTTCCTAGACGATACCGTAAATTTCACCAAAATCGCCGTCTTAGCCTAGAAAATAGATAATATTAATAATCGCGTTAAAGCTAAAGCTAACTGTAATAAATTTAATTTTAATAATAATCGCGAAGGATATAGTGGTTATAGTAACGGATACGGCGATACCATTAGCATTTAGCCCTTTAATAATAGCGATATTAGAATTATTAATAATCGCGGTAGAAAAAATAACAGAGATTATAGCGGATGCGGCGGATATAATGGTGCCCGGAGTGACTAGCGCTATACCTCCGAGCGCTTCGCCGAGCTCATAGTCTAAAACCTTTGCCTAATTTACGAGAAAGAAGGATACCGTAGCTACGATTATCCAAACAACCCTTAATCGCGTTCCGCCCGTATCGCTAACCTATACGCCCGCTTTGGGCAATAGGAGATGTTGGACGTACTTATGGTTAAAGAATAGGTTAAAGATATTATATCTAATAACGCTCGGCTGGATTCGGAAAATTAAATTATTTAAGAGAAATCTCTATCTTAAGTAAATTAATATCTTTAATATATATATAAGCATAAGCAAACCCTATATTATATGATTTCTTTAATAAATTATTAAAAGGGGATTTGTTTATTTACCTAATTACTATAATTAATAATGGATTTTCTTTGATAACGAATGATATATTATTAGATATCGGAGCAAAAAGATATTTATTTATTAACCTGAAATTTGTATGATGCGTATTGAAATTATTATAATTACCAAGAATTACGGGATTTTAATTATATCCCGTAAGCGGTTACGATCGCAAATCCTAGCAAATAGTCGACGTTGTATTATAAACGTCGTTCCGTATCGATAGATGGATAAAGCTAGACATACCTTTTATAATCCTCGATATATACCACGACGTGATCGTAGGCTTTAAATAATTCGAATATTACCGTATTAAATTGATCCTGTATTTAAAGAGGTTGAAGTTTCCTTCGATTTAGGGACCGGGTTTTTCGATTACCGATATTTCTATGGATAAGGACGGCTATATGTTATATAACGCGGCTTAAGATAATGATATCCGTAGATGCGAAGCTATTATAAATCGGGAAAATTAGCAATACGCCGTAGAAAAAGCGCTAAAGTTTAGATTTATCTATTTTATATCCGACGCTTTATTAAGATTTATCGCGGAGGATATATCTAAAGATAGCTCGGAGATATTTAATATAGATTTGGCTTCCGAAAATATGCTAGATGCGGATATAGATGAAATAACGGAGAACTTTAAGCCGGAGATACGCGATATTCAAATCCGTGCCGATATTTTAAATAAATCCGTTTAGATTTATATATTCGATTATTAGGTTTACGAGATTTAGCCATTTATAATAGCGGAGGTTATATTTAATAAAACGCTAATTTGCGATTATTTGGCCGAAGATTCGATATAGTATTTAAAAGATAAACGGTTAACCGATCTAATCTATATTCTTTAAGCTTTATTTTAGCTCCTGCGCTAAATTATCGGGACTAAAAGTTATTACGATTCGGGGTTTCGAGTTATAAAAAAGCATTTCGTTAAATTATAAAACCTCGTTTCTTTTTTCGGTATTTTCGATAGGAATAGCAAATTTACGGTATCGTTGGTTAATAAATTAACCGAGTATTATAAATATAGTCGTATATATATTTTGGAATAAGGTAATATTGGTTAATATAAGCATTTTATTAATATTGTAATGGTTAAAGCGGTATCTTTCGCCCGTATCGCTTATAAATCCCTATTTATCGATATTATCTATTTATACGAGATCGATAAATTTATTATCGATCGTAAAGCTAAGCGTTTACGGGAGGAATTATTATATAACGAAGAGGTATTGCGCGAAGCAGCTTTCCGATTAGGCTTAAAGAAATATCACGATGAGCTCCGAGTCTTTAATAAATACGATTTTAATATATTTGCATTGCACCGATATATTAATCATGAGATCGAATTGAAGGACGGGGCGAAACCAGAATACTTTAGATATTTTGGGTTACATAAAATATTGTTGGAAAAGCTGGAAATAATATAGAAATATATTATAGAGGACCTGAAGAAAGGGTTTATTAAATTTAATAATGCGTTATAGGCTGCGCCCGTCCTAATAGCTAAGAAGCCGGGTAACGGGCTATGTTTTTATATAGATTATCGGAAATTTAATGCGTTATCTAAGCGTAATATATACCTATTACCTTTTATTAACGAAATGTTAGCCCAGATTTCCAAAGCTAAAATCTTTATTAAAATCGATATTCGACAAGCTTTCTACCGAATTCGAATAACCCCGGGTAATAAAAATCTTATTACCTTTCGATTGCGCTATAAATCGTTTAATTATAAAGTAATCCTATTTAGGCTTACTAATAGGCCCGCGACGTTCTCACGCTTTATCAACGATACTCTGCGAAAGCATTTAAACGAATTCTGCTATATGTATATTAACAATATCTTGATTTTCTCGAATTCTCTAAAAAAGCATAGAGACTATATTAAATAAGTCTTTCGCTATCTTCGCGAGGCTGGCTTATAAACGGACCTTGCTCAATGCGAATTCTATATTGAAAAAACCAAATATCTAGGCTTTATTATTAAAATAGATGGCGTCGCTATCGATTTAGCTAAAATAAAAGCTATCTATAAATAAGAATTACCGAATATTATCAAAAAGATATAGGCTTTCTTCGGATTTACGAATTTTTACCGCCGTTTTATATAAGCTTATAGCTATATTGTTAAACTATTTATAAACTTAATTCGCAAAAGGGAGCCGTAGCAATAACTGCCCGTAATATATTAAAAAGTTTTCGATAAACTTCGCTAAGCCTTGAGAAAAGCGCCTTTACTTCGCTATTTTGACTATATATTAAAGGTACGTATCGATATAAATGCGTTTAGAGGGGTAATCGCCGGAGTCTTTTTTTAATAGCAAAAAAACGATAACGATTAGCACCCTATGGCGTTTTTATCGAAAACGTTATATAGTCCCGAATTGAATTACGTTATACACGATAAAGAATTAATAGCAATTATAAAATCATTGGAAATATAGCGCCTCAAGTTGGAAAGCTTTTAACGGTTAAAATTATTCTAGATTATTATAGATCACCGTATATTCGAATATTTCATAACTAAGCGATTGTTTAATTTATAATAAGCTAATTAAGCCGATCTATTATCACGTTACTATCTTGAAATTATATATCGACGAAATTTAAATAATATGATCGCGGATTTATTGATATGCAAAACATAAAAATAATATATATTAAAAATACAATAAAAAAAACGGATTTTGCGAATATTTCAAGAAATTAACCCTATGGTTGAGATAGCTAACCTATTTTGCGTTATTTCTTTTAATCTTATTCCTATATGTATTAACGCGTTTATCGTAAATATCTATGCTTTAAACGTTAAAGCTAACCCGCCGCTATTTTCCGGAGTTTTTTTTATAAATGTTTTCTTTAAAATAAACCGGGACGACCCGACGTTAGAAATATACCGATAACGTATTTGCGATAGGGCTTTTTATTAGATATTTGTAAAAAAAAAAAATTATATAAAGGAAGATTGGTAATGCTGGTAATAAATAATTTACGAATACGAATAATCGAGGAACTCTACGCCTATATCGTAATAGCGCACTTCGGTAAATCTAAGATTCGCCGGCTAATTGCTGTTAAATATTGGTGGCGTAATTAGTTAGGCGACATAGATATTTATATTAATAATTGCCTGTACCGCTTCGCGAAATATCTATAGAATAAAATATTTAGCTTCCTCTATCCGATCCCGGTATCGTTATATCTTTGGCACTATATCGTGATCGATTTTAACGAAATGCCGAAGATAAAGATTAGCTTCGATAATACCTTTAATATTATCGATAAATTTATTAAAGAGATCTAATTTACCGTATATACGAAGTCGGTGATAGCTAAAAACGTATATTATATAAGACCATTACGGATCTACGGATTACTTTTAATCGTAGGCTCCGACCGGGGACCCTAACTTATAGTATATTCTATAAATAAGATATCCAAAATCTTTGGGATTAAATAGAAATTGTTTACATCGGGGTATTTGCAATCGGCAAAACAGATCGAAAATTATTACGAATAGATAAATTAACGGTTATATATATTCGTAAGCTATTACTAAGATAATTAAGATTTGGTTTTATTAGCAGTAGATATCGCGTAAGCTTTTAACCTTTATAACATATTAAATAAATTTACGTTTTTCGAAATTAGTTATAGCTTCCCTATGCCTTTAGCGTTCGATTAAAAGCGCCGTGCCGATTTTTACCTATTGTTAGTACGAGAACGATTAAACCGCGATAAAGCTTAATAGATAGCTTTGACGTTTAGGCAATATTTTGAGACGGTAAGAAAGTGCCTCCAATAGAGTTAGGACTAAATAATGATCCAAATCAATAAACATCGCCGTAAGCTTAATTTCGGCGTCGGAGATAAGATTTTTATTATTAAAAAGATCTAATCTACGGACCGCCTAAGCAAGAAATTGAATTTTTCTTTTATTTAACTTGTTTATTGTATTAAAGCTATATCCGGGTTTTCGTACGAATTCGATATTCCGGCCTTTTAGAAAAACTTAATGGTATTCTACGCCGACCGTTTATATCGCTACCCGGATAATCTTTTACCCGGTCAAAATTACGAGCGGCTAAATATAGAGGTTATAAGCAAAAGGGAAGAATAAGAAGTGGATAAGATTATCGCTTTTAGATTCTATTACGGTAAATTTTAGTATTAGATTTAAAAGAACTTTTTAAACGCGTTTTCAATATTTCATAATGCTAACCTAGATTCTAAAGGATCCCCGGCCTATCTAGCTAAATAGTCAGCTATATGGGCTACTGATGTTGACGATTCGCCTTACGAGAACGATAATAAAGCCGCGGAGCTTAAAAAAGGAATATTTAAGGTTAAGAGGAGTATGTGTTTAAAAAATAAATAAGATAGTTAGGAGTGACGTTTATAAATTATTATATGTGCGGAATTCCGCGTATAGATTGTTGGTCGAATTGTGGGATTTGGCTTAATAGGATAGCCGAAGGTACCCTACTATTACCTGGAAAGCGCGTTTTTATTAAAAAGTCGTAAGTTCGAACGAATTTCTAGCCGCTGACTTACTTTTTCGGGCGCCGTTTCTTTTTTAGATTAGATATATAGGGGATTTTTTATAATAGATATGATAGCTTTGCGCGCTTTTAAACGTTTGTTTAGGGGGGGGGGAGTAATGTGACGGTGCTATTGTTAAGTATAGCGGTACAGGAGTTATCTTTGTATGCGCTTTTGTAATAGTGCAGCTGTCCGAGCTAATTAAGCAATGCGCCTATATAACCGCTACCGCGGTTGCGCTCTTTTACCAGCTTTCTCTCTTTCCTCTCTAATAGCAAAAACTCGCTAATAAACGTTATATAACTGAGCTTTTTATGTCTATTGCACGTGCCTTGTGATATATTTACTAGAATAATGAAAATTAAAATATCACCGGAATAAAATATTAAAAAATATCGATTTTATATCTTTTATTCCTTAAAATTATTATTTTAATATAAAGGAGAAAACTATTTGAAATAATTTGAAAGAAAATAAGAATCGGGGTATTTTAGGATTTATATCTTAAATTGAAGCATAGATAGAACCTAGCATTATATATATATTAAAATAAAAGTTCAGACGTGTTGGGTGTACACTGGGGTCACGTGATGCTCTTCTCTTCGTCTCAATTGGGTTCTGGTTGTTCGTTGTTGTGTAGAGAAACTAACTAAACGGCCGGTGGCTGTAGAAGTCAGTTGTAGCCAGATTGGGATGAGGGATGACTAATCATACCCTGGCCACCAACCGGTTCTGCCACCGCCCTATGCAGGGGTAGGGGTAGTTAGGTAAGCTAACTACCTCTGCCGTGGCCCCCTGCCCTATTCGGCAGGAAGCCCTACTAGCTATTCTCTCAACAATAAGCCTAATTTCCGATTATTTCATTATAAATATTAGCCTATTTTCTATAATTTTCTATTCTTTATAAGCTTCCGATTACCCCTATCTTTCTTACGGAAAAATTAATAAAGTTTGTGAATTCTATATAGGCAAATCGGGGAAAAAGTTAATTTTATATTCGGAATATAATGCTTATAAATATAAAGAAATCTTATAAATTAACCCGGGATTTAGCTAATAATGATCGAAAATTATATATATTTTTATATTTATTTTTATATTCAAGTTTTAATTATATTTGATATTTAAAGGCGAGGATTCTAACGAGTTTTATTTGATTTCCGCTTTATTTTTCTTAGTTTCTAATTAATCTGAATCTGGAATGAGAGTTTTAAAAAGATAGGTTATGCTTATAAGGCTATATAGGACCTTGAGGACGCTGGAATCATTTCTAAATAAATTTCCTAGTTATTAAGGCAGATAAATAGATTAGACCATAAGAAAAAAGCACTTTGCAAATCTATACAAAATATATAATTACCGGCTATTAATTCCTAATTTTCGTATATTTTTCGTTTATTAATTATTCCTCCTTTAAACCATCGATAATCTTTAGGTCGCTATATTTTTTCTTAAAACTATCGTATGCTTCTATATCTTCAAAATCCTTTAAGCGGTTCCAATCTAGATCCCGATATCCTAATTATTTCACTAAAAATTCACAATAAAAGCCACAGCCTATTTTCCGAATATAAACGTATAAAATTTCTTCGATAAAAAACTCCTTATCGCTAGCGATTTCTACGGCGGGAGGCTAGGAATCCGTTTATAATTGCCCGGGTAAAGGGTTTATGCCTATATATTTTAGATATTTTATGTATATAAAAATATATTTGCTATTAGGAAACCCAGAAATCTTTATAACTAATAAAGAAATCATGTATTTTATAACGAATTTTCTATATTTCTAATCGAGCTTTTTTTTCGGTTATAAAGATTTATAATTCTTTAAATCCGCTTGAATTCGGTCTTTCATTTAGAAATATAATGCGGCTATTTTATAACGATTTATATATTTTTCTTGGATTTATATGCTTACCGCTATAAAAATTTAATAAATATCCGCGATTTATTAGGATTTATTTATAAACAACTTTATATATTATTCTAAAAATAAGTTCGGATAGATTTCTTTATACACTTCTTTGATAATCGGCATTATAACTTCGGGTTCGTAATAATATATTGCCAAAAAGGATAATATGCCCTTCGTTATATTAATCTTACTATTCAATACGATTTATATTATTAGCGACTATTCTGCTTAATTATTTTGGTTTTGGTTAATATAAGCCCTAAGATATTCCTCGATTTCCTAATTCATACGTTCTGGGCCTTTATCCGTCTCTAGATAATATATTATATTTAAATATTATTCGATACCTAGAAGCCGGCAAATATACCTTCAAAATCGGCTTACCCAATTTAATTTTCGATCGGATATAATAGCTTTTGACTAATGGTAATATCTCGCCTAATATTATAGGAAACGTTCTATATATACCTCCGTATTTATAATTTTTCTAAATTCGAAGACGAATTCTTTATTTAATTTATCGCGAATCATTTATAAATAAATACAATTTATAAATTTTTATAGATTTATAATAACGATCGGGAACCAGTGTAAGTTTAAAAAAGCCTATTTTATATTACGCTATATTTTTATTCTATTATAAATATCATAATTCTTTAAAAATTAATACATATATTGTTATAAAAAAAGCTAATAAAAATGTCAATTAATCGCGGAAATCGTATTTTTTTCGCTGGGATACTTTATTGCTAAAGAATTATAGATAGCTTAGATGATGTTCGTTTTTAAAATATCGAATTTTAAATCGTTATTCGAAGCTTTCTTGTATTTTTCTTTCGTTATAATAAAAAACCTTAGGATCTAAATTTTGCCTTTATACTTTAAGATTCCTTAACCATCGATATAGTATTCGGCAATTTGAATACGAATTTATAATTTTAGGTCGAAATCCCTATCTCTTTTTTTAATAGATATATAAACGGAGCGGAAAATTGTATCGGCATATACGGTTTCCGGCTATAACTGTTATAAATCCGGATTACCGAATATTTTAAATTTACTTAAGTTTTTTTATTCCTTTCCTTTTAATGAAATCGAATAAGGTTGAGACGCTAATTTGTAAACGCGGAATCCAGGATTATTTATACGAATCTAGCCTCTTCATCTTTGGATATAGCCTCATTTTAGTCTTGTTTGGTCAATACGTTTGGTGCCGAAATATCGACGTTATATCGGAATATTAGTTCGAAAAGAAAATCTGCGAGAAATTCTGTATATTAGGCTCGTTTTTCCGAAAATCGTTGTTTTGTTATAAATTTTTCTAAATTTTTATAATTATTAAAGATTATAAATTTGTCGATATTTTATATAATTTTATTCTTTATTATTATAAATAATCTATAATTACTAATATTTCTCTATCGGTCATAGGGTGATTATACTTAATAAATATAAATCTTTTAAAATGAAAAGTTATAAGCTGTAATTTGCTGTTAAGGTCGTAAAAAAAACGCCGCTTAAAACTTATCCGTTATAATTAACCTTTAAAAAAATCTTCTTTTCCGGATTTTATTATATTAGCACCGAAGCCCTAATAAAATCGTTTTTTAATTAATCAAATACTTTTTGCTATTCTAAACCCTAATTAGACGGGGTGCCTTTGCTAATAAGCGCTGTTAAAGATATGGCTCTCTTTAAATAATTTTTAATAAAGATTCTATAAAAATTAACCAAATTAAGAAAACCATATATATCTTTAATAATCGAAGATAATTATTATTTTCGAATCGCTTTAATTTTCTCCGGATCTAGCATAATATCAATTCTTAGTATTATAATAAAACCGAGATATTTTACTTATTTCTATACAAAAGCGCATTTATCCGAATCTAGATATAATCTATATTCTATCAATTTTTCGAAAATTTATTATATTTTTTTATATCATTTTCCCGAAAATTATCCGAAAAGCTAAAGATATCGTCTAATAAATCTCGTAAAATTAAATTAATATATCTGTGAAAAATAATAAATACAGTATTTAAGCCGAAAAGCGTAATAATTTATTCGAACAATCTATATTTTATTTTAAATACTGTTTTTTATTTATCGCTATCGTATTTCCTAACTTTATAAAAAACTTAAACGATATCTAATTTAATAAATTATTTGGCTTTCGAAAACTTTTTAAGGGTTTCCGAGATTAATAGAAAAAAGTACTAAATGAGCTTAATAATTATATTTAATACTTAGAAATCGTAACAAAATCGGAGATCTCCCCTTAATTTCCTTATAACAAAAACCGATATACCTCTTTTATTTCGGTTTATACAGATAAAGCCTTGATCTAATAAATCCCTTAATATTTTCCTGAAAATCAAGAGTTTTTATTTAAATATCCCGTAAAATAATCTAACAAATATAGCCTTTTTTTATCTATTTTCTTCCTTTTTTAAATAAATTTCGTAGTCTACTTTTAATTTATATAGATTCAATTTATCCGCTTGTTTCTTTATAAATGATAGCAATATATCGTAAAATTACGCCGGAATTTATCGGTGAAGTTCTTTTTTAGATTTTAGTTTTTTTAGCTCTAGAGCTTTATTAATATCCTCTAATAAAATATAGAAAACCGAAGCTCCCGCTATATCTTTTCTATATATTCCCTTGATTCTTTTCATATAATTAGCGAAAATTAATATTACCATATAAATAATTATACTCAATTCTTTCTTTCTTTTCATCAATTTCCGAAAATTCGCATATAAAATCTATCTCTTAGATAGACTATACCATAAATTCGATTCATATAACACCGAAAACGATTTGCTATAAATAACCCACGGTTTCTATAATATTAATAGGAATTCCAAATTATTTAAAATATAAGCAATAACGGATTATTCATACCCCCCGATTATTTTTTTAAATTTCGCAGTTGCCTTAGCGTAAGCTTCGTTTATTCTTAAGATAACTCCTTTAATTTTCTTCGGTTCGATAAGCTATATAATAACGCCTATCTTTTTAGCTATTTCTCGATCAATTATAGCAAAGCATTTATAGCCCTTATCTATTAAAGTGATTTCCTCGTTAACTTTATTAATAATTATATAAATGAATATAGATTCTATTTCGATTATAATAAGGATTACTTAATTATTAATGCTTTGATTCTATTCTAGAATCTGATTTTCTTTTAAAGCATTTATTTTTCCGATAAAAATTCCATTATTTCTTTTTCGGGTATCGGTATATCGTCCTCGACTTTAGTTTAAAGGTCTGCATAATATTCATCCAGGGCCCCGAATTTCTTCTATTTTTATTCGGATTTAAGGGTAGAAGATACGTATATTATTTGAAGAAATAGCCAAAAGCTTTATAATGTCCGTAGCGATTATTTTGGAAATATGCCTTTCGTTCTTTAAGGGAGATTCATTTTACTCTATATTAATTTCCGCCGTGATTCATCCGATTTCCTCTTTATCAAGTTTATTATCCTTTTTTTCCAAAGCGGTTAGCGTTTATCCGTATATTAATATCACTATCGTAATCTAATATCGGTCTCGAATTATTATTTTTAGATTCTAGTAGGAGGGTATGGAATATCTAAGCTTTATTTTTATTTTTCTTAAGCTTTTAATAAATTTATACCAATAATTTGAAATATTTAATTTATTTAAAGCGCTAAATAATACTTTAGATTTCCGCGATATATATCTTAAGTTCCATAAATAAATTTACGGTTATTAACTTATTTTTAAATATTTTAAATACTCCCCCTTTTAACCAAACCATCCGCGATTCATTATCTTATCCGTAACTATCGGCTTTTACTAAAATATTTTCGAATTCTATTAAGAAATCCCCGAAAAGCTAAATATTATATTATTTTAATTTCGATAAATCATTTTAAGCTTTTTCCTTAGCCATAACAGTATAAAACGTACGATTTATATAGACAATTAGCTTTTTAGGGTTATAATCATGATCGCGACCTTTAATCGATTAGAAGATAACAATTTTCGAATATTTTTTAAGGTTAATTATAACGTAGATATTATACCACGTTTTACATTTGCCTCCAATCAAGCCTGTTAAACTATTAATAATTAATTTCTAAATCAATATCGCCCGATATTCGGGGTAATCCTTAATTTTCCCGGTCTATTTTATTTATTTTAAAGCTTTTCCAAAATAAAATTCCGGAGATGATTTAAAAATGAATTCCGGGATCATTCCGAGCTTATTTTAAGAATATTTATTTTTGTCGGATAAAAAATAGTCGATTTGGGTATAGTATCTTTAAGGTTGTTATCGATTATTTGGCGGAGAAAGGTATTTATTATGCCCGATTATTATAGCGACGTTATTAACGTTTCTGCGAAGCCGGGGGATCCGAATGCCTTTTAGAATATAGCGGATTCCTTTAAAGTTAATCCGGCGACCGGGGAGGGGTTGCCGCTTTCGCCATTTATTATTACGATTTTCAATTTATATTAAAATTAATAAGATACGATTTAATTAATATAAAAAGAGTGATATTTTGATCGATTATAATGTGATGGAGTTAATAGGGTAAATGCTAATATTATCCGTAGCTAAATCAAGATCGATGAAAACGAAAGAAAGGAAACCATATAGAATAGCCTGGGAATCGACATAAAAGCCCAGGTGTTTAAGACGCAATCTGAAACGCCGCACAGCTATAATTCCAGCTACTCCAGCCACGCTAGCCTGCCGGCTGCAGCCCACGTGACATCTCTGTCACGTTTTTCCAGGGCCATGCCCTTAACAGGTGGTAATATTTACGGATTTAGAAGATTTCGGGAATACGTAGGCCAAATTATTATAGCGGGCTCCTAAGCGGTATCCCTGTAGGAAATAAGACCGTTATAGTGAATTTTTTTCAAAAAGGTACCCTTTTGAATTTTAGGCTGTAGGCGATAAGCCGAAGTAAGCCGGCGCGCGGGGCGCGGGGTGGTCTATGCGCAGGCATATATAATCAACAACAACCGTAGCACAGTCAACAAAAAGCTCCCCCTAAAGCTAAGGTTTTTATTAAGGTCGATATATAGCAAGTATTTTACCGAATTCGAATCGCTCTTGGCGATGAGAATCTAATTACGTTCCGATTCTATTACGGGTTATTTAAATATAATGTGGTATTATTCGGATTGACGAACGGATCGGCGATTTTTTAACGATTTATTAACGATATATTACGTAAACATTTGGACGAATTTTATAACGTTTATATCGACGATGTCTGGATTTATTCGAATTCGCTAATATATATTTATATATATATATCCATTAGGTTTTATAGCGATTTCGAAAAGCTAGATTATAAGCCGACTTATTGAATGCGAATTTTATATGAAGAAAACCAAATATTTGGGCTTTATTATCGAGATCGATGGTGTGTGGCTATTGACCCTGCCAAGATTAAATTAATCTGCGATTAAGACGTTTTAAGGAATATTAAAGAAATATAAGTTTTGTTAGGTTTTGCGAATTTTTATCGATAATTCGTTTAGAATTATAGCCGAATAATGAAATTATTTATAGACCTAACCTATAAAGATAAACTATAGTAATGGAAGCCGGACCTTTACTAAAAAGCCTTCGATTAATTGCGCAAAGCATTAATAGAGGCCTTTTTGCTTTGTTATTTCGATTATATATTTAAAATGCGCGTTGAAATTAACGTATTTGGAGGGGTAATCGTTAAAGTCCTCTTTTAGCGCTAAAAAGACAATAACGAATAGCATTTCGTTGCTTTTTTCTCCGAAATCTTTTATAATCTAGAATTTAATTATGCTATATATAATAAGGAGTTAATGGTAATTGTTAAATCATTGGAAATATAGCGTTTAGAATTGGAAAATCTTTAAACGTTCCGAACCTTCTTAAATCATTATAGATTATTATATATTCGAATATTTTATAACTAAACGGCTATTTAACTTATAATAAACAAATTAAGCAGATCTTTTATTTAGATATTAACTTTAAGATCATTTATCAATATAGCCCGGATGATATGATAATTAATTTGCTAATATGTAAAGCTTAGGAATAATATATATTAAAGATACGTTAGGAGAACAAATATATTATGAGAATCTTTAGAAAAATAGACCTTACCTTACGGTTATAACGGCGAATATGTTTTGTTTTATACTTTTCGACTTAGCTTTTAGGCAAATGAATACCTTTATAACGGAAATATATATGTTAGATATTGATGCTGATTGATTATTATTTTTAAGAAAATCTTTTATAAATACCTTTTTATAAATTAACCGCGATAACTTAATGCTAAAGATTTATCGATAACGAGCTTGCAATAAAGCGCTATATTAGATATTTATAAAGCAATATATATTATATAAAGTGAGATTGGTAATACCCGTTACAAATAATTTAAGGATGCGTATAATCGAAGAGCTTTACATTTATATCGTGACCGTATATTTAAGAAAATCTAAAATACGACGATTTATCGATGCGAAATATTAGTGGCCGAATTAGCTTAGAGATATAGACGTTTATATCGATAATTATCTTTGCCGATTAACGAAATACCTTCGAAATAAAATACCGGGTTTTCTTTACCTAATCCCAATACCTTTACGATTATGGCATTATATCGTGATCGATTTCAATAAGATACCTTTAATAAAAACCGGTTATAATAATATCTTTAATATTATCGATAAATTTAATAAAAAAAATATAGTCGATAGCTTATATTAAATCCGTTATCGCTAAAGATATCGCTTAGATATATTATATAAGCCCGTTACGGGCTTACGGATTATCTTTAACGGTGAGATTAAATAAAGGCTTTTAATTCGTCGCCCGTTTTATGAATAAAATATTTAAGATCTTAAAGATTAAATAGAAATTATCTATAATTGGATACTCTTAATTAACCGGGTAA
This sequence comes from Ophiognomonia clavigignenti-juglandacearum, assembly GCA_003671545.1. Taxonomy (NCBI): domain Eukaryota; kingdom Fungi; phylum Ascomycota; class Sordariomycetes; order Diaporthales; family Gnomoniaceae; genus Ophiognomonia; species Ophiognomonia clavigignenti-juglandacearum. Next base: position 21,056 of record PYFS01003614.1, on the reverse strand, counting down.
ATCGAGAACTATTACGAATAGATAAACCAAAAATTGCGTATATTTACTAGCTATTACTAAAATAATTAGGATTTGGCGTTATCCGCGATAGATATCGTATAGATTTCTAATTTATATAACGCCTTAAAAGAATTAATCTTTTTCGAAATAAGATACGGGTTTTTTATATTATTAGTATTTGATTAAAAGCAATGCGCTGATTTAAAGCTATTGCCGATATACGAGAAAACCGTAAAAAAGCTTAGTAAATAGTATTGATTTTTAAACGATATTACGATATCGCTAAGAAATATCTTTAATAAAGCCAAAATTGAATACTTTTATAAACTAATAAATAGTAACGGAAACCCGATTTCGGTATTGGCGATAAAGTCTTTATTATTAAAAAGATCTAGTTTATGGATCGGTTTAATAAGAAATTGAATTTTCTTTTTATTTGATAGGCGTTTTGCGTTAAGGCTATATCGGGCTTTTTTTACGAATGTAAAACCCCGGTATTTTAAAAGGGATTAACGATTTTCTATGTAGATTAGCTACGATATTATCTTGATAATTTATTGCTAAGATAAGATTACGAAAAGTCGCATATTAAGATCGTCGGCGAAAAGTAGGAATAAAAAATAAATAAAATTATCGTTTCGTATATATATTACGGCAAGCTTTAATATTAGATTTAATAACGAAAATAGGATTTAGATTTTAAGTTTAATAATATCACGAGTTTGAAAAATTCTCTCAGAGCTTTAATAGCATTTTATAAAGCTAACTTTAAATTAAAAGGCTTTCCGGCTAAATTGGCTATATAAACAACGGTATAAGCGGCCGATAAAGACGATCTATTTTATAAAAACGATAATAAGATAATAAAAGTGAAAAAGGGTTTAACTAAAATAAAAAGGAATACGAGATTGAAAAATAAATAAAACGATGGTTTCGGTATAAGATTATCCGGATAAATTCTGCTTTATAAATAGCTCGGCAATAAGAATCTTTATATATAGATCATTAACCGAATTGTGGGATTTAGCTTAATAGGATAGCAGAAGGTACTTTACTATTACTTGGAAAAAAATATTTTTACTTTGAAAGATTGTGAATTCGAATAGATTTATAGCCGTTATTTTATTTTTGCTCGATTCTTTTTTATTAAAATAATAGGAAAAACGAATTTTGAAGGTATAATTGGTATTAATTAGTGCGAGATTTGGAGGCGTAGATTAGCATTTATAAATGCTAATATAGATAGTTTTTTTTAGGGGTGAGGGGGAGTAATATAACGGTGATACCGTTAGTATAGCGATATAGGGATTACCTTTGTATATACGCTTTTGTGGCAATGCCAGCCGTTTAGGCTGACTAAGCGGTGCGCTTATATAACCGCCTACAGCGGAGCGCCTTTTGCAGCTTTCCTTTTCCCTCTATAATAGCAAAGACTCACTAATTGTACGAACCTTAACTGAGCCTTTTGCGCCCGTTCCTCGTGCACGTGACAACGCTTAAAAAAAGTTTAACAACGGAAATAAATAGTTCAATAGCGATAATAATAAATAATTATAATTAAAGCTATATATAAATTAAAAGAAATGTTATTATATCTTTAATAACGAAAATTCTTAATCTAATCAGCACTTTTTATAATAACGCCGATAATCCTATCGCCGTTATAAAATATACTATATTAAAATTAAAATAAATCAAATTAACGCTAAGTATATATTATTCCTTATATAATGTAAAGGTGTTTTTATAATAAGCCTTTTGTCACGGGTCAGAAGGTGAAATACTAGAAAGACCGTTTATTATATAAAAATGAACGACGAAAAAGGAAAAGGTAACTATATAAGAAGCTACAGAAGCTACGGGCTAAGTATAGAAATCTGGCTTAATTAGACTAAATATAACTAGGCTTAAGACCTATTATATTATCCCCCTATTTACAAATGTTCCGAAGCCGATTTATCCCCTAGATCTCTTTAAATGTTATTATTTTTCGTATTAAAAACATCGTCGTTAATATAAATCTTCGCCGGCCGATTAATCGATTATATATAAATTCGATTCCGGCTTAGGCGTAAGGGTTTTAAATACGATAATATTTTACGCCGAGAATAGCTAAATTATAAAGCCTAAAACCTAAAATAAAACTATAAAAATTATTCGAAATCTTTAAATTTCTTCTAAATCTTACCGATTAATTTCGTTATATTTTATTTACTATAAAAAGAAATTTTATGATATATTTTTCTAATGTATATAGCATTTTTTTCGAGGGAATTTTGCCGATAAGGTCGGAAATCGAGGTCGTTATTTTGCTTTATCGGATGCCTTTGAGCCGGCGTCTTTATATTATGCTTTTAAAAAAATTCCCCGGGTTGGCCGGGCTAAAATTAAGCTTTTTTTTCGAGATAGGGCTTCCGTCAAGGTCGAAATAATGGTTTTCGAGATAATCCGCCGGAGTATCGAGTTATTAAAGTCGAATATCGTATAATTTTATTCGGCGGATTAAACCGAAGAAAAAGGGTCGTTCGTAATGTTATAGGTTAGAAAGTGAAATATTAGAAAGACCGTTTATTATATAAAGACGAACGACGAAGAAGGAAAAGGTAACCGTGCAAAAAGCTACGGAAGCTACGGGCTAAATACAGAAACCTGGCTAAGTCAGACTAGACATAACTAGGCTTGAAACCCATCACACCTTTTATTAATATATAAATATAAGAAAATCAAATAATTAAAAACGATTTATAATAATATTTCGCTTTAATATATCTTTCAAACTAAACTTTCCTATATTCCATTATAGCTATAAACCCTATAATAAATTTTTCAATAATATTTATATAATAATTCTAATTAATAAATTATTATTCCCGCTTATATTTCTAAAGCGTTATATTTAATATAAGCGCTACGAAATAATAAATTATAAAACATTTATATATAAATATTTTAATTTTAAACTAATTTTAAATAAATTATATATAAGTGAAGCTAAGATTGTATTCGCTTTAAGTTAAATATTTATTTCTATAAACGTTATTTCTATTCCTATACTATTTAATATAATAGAGTTTTATATATTAACTATTAATATTAGTTTCCTATTCGCTTTTAATGATCTAGATCGCTTATATATTAAATTTAATAATTTAATAATTTAATAATTTAATAATTTAATAATTTAATAATTTAATAATTTAATAATTTAATAATTTAATAATTTAATAATTTAATAATTTAATAATTTAATAATTTAATAATTTAATAATTTAATAATTTAATAATTTAATAATTTAAATAGCAAGTTTTATAACTTTGATTTTTATTGTTTATAAATAAAGATATATCTAATTCTTTCTAAATAAATAAGAAATTATAACGGCTTTTTTCTTTAAAAACTAGCTACATATTCTCTACCGCTATTTCAAATATCTAATTATATATTTCTTAGGAATATATTCAAAAAATCAATTATAAAAATATGTAGGATAAAACCTTTAAAAAATCTAAAAGCTATATTATTTATATCAAATATAAAATTAAAATAAATATAAATTTCAATATTGAAATATTAATCGATATTATATATTTAAATAATAAGCTTATTTTAGATATTATTAATAAAAATATAAACTTTAATTAAGTTAATTTCTTTTTATTTATAAGTACGAAAATTATATAAAAATTATTTTACCGCTTATAAATAAATATATATTATAAACTGCGAGATATATTTATTTATTACGCTAGTATATATCTCGTAGCTAAAGAATTTTAATGTAAAGTTAAATTTATAAATATCGATTATAATTAAATTTTTATTAAAAAAAATTAATCTATCAGCAAAATAAAGCGGTACTATATACCTTTCCGCTAAATATATGAAATCTTTTATAACGAGTTATATTATATTATAATTAAAGACGCTATGTTTTAAATAATTATTAAAGCTATCAATAATACTATCAGCTTTAATAATTTAATTTTTATATTATTCGGTTTTAAAGTTTATATATTTATTATAATTAAATCTATTTCTATATTATTAATATTTTTATAAAATAAAACGATTCAAGCTATTATAAAAATTATATATAAAGCTAAAGCTATATGCTTTATTAATAACGCTCTTTATATTTATAATAGCTTTAAAATAAATAATATTATATTATTTACAATTTAAAGAGATATCTATATATAGCGAAAAAAGGTAGTTTAATAAACTTTTATAAATTATTATTATATAATAGCTATAATTTTATTTTCGATCTATTAAATAAATCTATTATTTTCCAATTTACTATGTATTAATTATATATACGTAATCCCGATATCTCTAATTTATATGAAAATAAACCCGCTCTATATAAATAAAAGTGCTTTAAAAGCTTTAAAAAAAAGATAACGAAATATATAATATTATTACGGAAGATATTTAAGCTTTTGCCGAAAATACCGATAACGATATAGAAAAAAAGGATATATAACCGATATATATCTACCTTTTTTCATTTAAAAAAAAGCGGGATTTCGAATTAATTACTAAGCTATATACCGACGATATAATTATTATATTTAGCGCTTTTTTTCGAAAAATCTAATGATTCTCAGATAATTAACTTAATCGGCGTAAGAATATTTCGCTTTAAAATTTATAATAAAGTTAAATATAGCGGTTATTATATCTTTAAAATTAAAAGCAAAAAAACCAAGCTCTACGAAAAATCACGCTTTATGATTTAAAGCTACGGCGATAATAGTGAAATAGCGATTTTAACGTAATCCCCGATTATTTAACGTATTAACTAATATCCCGTCTTTATCTTAACTCCTACGCTTTAAAACAAGGCTTATTAGCTCAAATTCGCGATATTATATAAATATATATTTAAACTAACTAATAATTATATTATACAATTATCCTGCTTTGTTTCAAAGAAATATATATTAAGTTCTTAAAAGATATTATTTTAATTTATTTACTTCTCTTTTACAATATCCTTAAATCCTGCGGTTATTTATATTATATATATATTAACTTTTATATTACCCGATTTATAATAAAAATCTCTATATATAATCTATATTTATTTATTTCGTAATAAAATTAAAGGTTTACCTTTTATATATATAAATTAACGATATTCTTTATATATCTATATCTATATTTCAAACGAAAAAAGAAATAGAATGAAAAAAATATTAAATTTAGAGCAAAGTTTAGAATTACTTTGAATATTATAGCGCTTTTCGAATTTAATAGCGAAGATATTATTATGTGTTAAAAATAATAAAACGAGAAATTATTTTTCGTTAATATTAAAGCTAATAACGGCATTACGTAATACTTGATTTAGTGTATTTATAGCGTTTATTTAGTTTTTCTCTATTAGCTAGAAGCTGCGTTTAATATAGCTATAGCGGTTTAAAATATTGATTTAAATAAGAAAATTTATAAGATTTTGAACAAACGTCTTGAATAGTAAATAGATTATTTAAATTATAGCCTGCGCTATATCCTTTAAATCTTAATAAGGCTAAATTAATATTATTTTCTAATAGCTCTTTTGCTAATAATAAGGATTTCTTTAATTAGATCGGCTATATACTAATTTTAATAAACGAGATATATATAAATCTAAAGTTTATAATTCGCAATAATTTCGTTATATATTAATTATTTTAAGCTCAATATATAATTCGTTTAATATTCGCTTTAACGATATATAGAGCTATAAACAGCTTTAATATCATTATCTATATATTCACGATTTTATATTATATTCCAAATCGCTTTACTCCCCCTTTTATACTACCAATAATATATATAAACTCCTTTAATTTATACAAATATTTAATTAAATTAGTTATTATATTTTAAAAGCGTTTAATAATAAATACAATAGCGTTAAAGTAAATATATAAAGTAAGAGAGATTATAGAGATTTACTAGATTTATAACGAAGATAATACAGTTCATATTTTTATAAAATGTATATTAAACGATATATTTAAACGTCTTTTATTAATTAATGAGACTATTATATAAGTTAACGGCTATATTCGCTAGGATAAATATTAGTATTAAATAGATTCAGGTAATTGGTATTAACTAGTATTAAATCCGATAAGAAACTAATATATATATTTGTTAATTATATATATAGCGTTTATTCAAATTTAAAGAGATAATAATTAATATAGTAATTATAATATAAGCTTAATTGGACTTATAAAAATTTATATCTTTAATTAATTTTATTTAACCAGGTAAACCTAAATAGTAATAGATTTAGCGAATATATTAGCTCTATAATTAGCAATAACGCCGAAACTAGTTTTAATCGGAATTAGCGCCTTTTAGGGCTATATTTAGATTTAGTTAATAATAGTCTTTATAGCTGCTATTTATTCTCTTTATAGCTATAATAATAATAGAAACGATTTAAATCTAATATATATATTATTATATTTTTTATATAATATAATCTACCGATAACATCAATTATAAAAAAAAAAAATATAATATATAATAAATTAAGCTGTGCTTAGCTTTAGCTAGAGTCTAGATAAAGTCTGGATAGGGTCCGTATATAGCCCGTAGCTATATCTAGGAAATAGCCCCTTTTCTTAATAATTTTCTTAGATTTAGCTTTTTATCTAAAATTATATTTTATTAAAGTACTTAATAAATAGCTTTTGTAAATTAGCTTTTTATATTAATTTCGGATAATCTTTCTATGAATGCCCCCGGGTTTATTATAAAGAATTTAAGAGCTTATTATAAATATTAATATTACTATAACGAAAGGATTTAGCGATGCCGGCTAGCCGCCCTATTAATCGATAATAAAGCATTATAATAATTATAAATAAATATATTATATCTACGATATAAATACGCGCCTCTTTTTCAATCCGATTATCAAGGATTGGCTTTAGCTTAGTTATTAATAAGAAATATAATAAGTATCCTTTTTAATAACGAGCTTCTTTTTAGGATCTTTAGCATAGGATTTGTTTTTTTCGAGCTTTTTTCGCATTAGCTTAAGCTAAAGGTAATTCCCGCCGCCGATTTCGGGTAGCGCGATATTCTAGCCTTTTTAGGCCTTATCGCATTAGGCTTATAACAGCGGAGAATTCTAATTATATCAATACCCTAAAAGAGATATATTCTAATTTTTCCTTTAAATCTAAAACGGGTTTTCTAATTTTTTTGAATAATGGACTATTATATTACTAATATATTAACTGTTTTCTTTTATTTCAACCCCCGCTTTAATTTTTAATTGAATAAATTTAAATAATTACCGAAATATTATTAAAAGCTTATATTTCCAAATTTAAAATGTAGGCTTTTTAGATTGAGCAAAGAAAAGCCTCGAATATATCTATAAGAAAAGAATTAACGGGGCGTAAATATCTCGCTTAATTAAAAGCTTATTGTAAGCATTTAAATATTAAGCTTAGGTTTAATAGCGACCGGCGTATATTTTTAGCTTAAATTCGGATAATATGATATATTATTAAAATAGATAAAATCTTTATTAATAATAGTTATAATTTATAGATATAAATATAGAATTAATTCGATGGAAATTCAAATTCGGGTTGTAACTTTTTATAAAAAAAGCGGGCATTACAGGATATTCGATATAGACGATTTTTTTTTCCATATTTGAATAAGATTTATTCGGATTTATATAAATTTATAGTTGTATTAATCGAATTAGAATCCATAATTATAACGAATAGCGAAACCTTTGCTTTTTTTCTAGTTCGATTCGAAACCTTTTCAAATATAGCGGGAGGTTTATATTAATTATATAAAATATATATTAATTATTTTGGAGGACGTTCATCGAACTAGATTAAAGATAAAGCTATTGTAGCTAAAATCGATAGGAATATATACATATATCTATAATAATATATTATTATACTTTAGCTTAAAAGTTTGAAGTTTAGGATATAAAACGAAATTATCGCTCTTCGGCTTATATACGCCCGGGGCCAGCCTTTAATTCAATAGCGCTTCTATGCATAGATAAAGATATTATTATAATCAAAATCAATATAACTTTATTTTTAATTTTATATAAAGGTAATAAAGAGAAGGGCAAAGGTATGAGCTAGGGTTACAAGGGCTAAGCTCGCCTAGATCTAATCCTAAATTAATCTTCGGCTATATAAATACTTTATAGTAATTGTTTGGCTATAGTTAATAGGGTTAATACCTGAGCCTATTAAGTTTTTAATAGATTTATAACGAGCGATCTATATACGGGGATTATTTTTATTATAGTAATAATAGTTATTTTATCTAGGATTGCTTATACAAAGCTCCCGAGAAGCCTATTACCGTTATAGCTGTTATAAAAGCTAATGCTAATAAAAAATAAAAAGCGGATAATAGTTTAGGAAATAGATAATTTCTACACCTAATTTTATATAAAAACTCTAAAACTTTATTTTATATATATATATTTGGATAAAGAAATAAAAGATATTATAGATTTACTATTATTTATAATCTCTATCTTTATTAATGCATAAATAGATAATAATGATATATATTATATCGTTATTAGCAAGCGCGTAATATAGAAATTAAAATTAAAATAAATACGATTTTCGATGCTTTAAAACCTTAGCAATATTTTAAAAACTGGTAAATACCAATATATTATATATATATCCCGGTTCGAATTAAATATACATAGTTATTAAATATAGATTTACGTTTATATTATATCCGATATAAATAAAAATATAATTTGAAGATTATTATAGATAAAGCATTAAAGAATTTCTTTAAATATAAATAAAGGATTATTATAAATTGGCGTAGCTAAAAAAATTAAAATTAAAAACATCTCGGTTCGCTTAATCCTCCGGGTTAATAAGCTATTTAATTCAATTCCTATAACTATAGTAATATAGCAAAAAAACGAGATATAATAACTAATTTCGTTGGCATTAATTTATAAAAAACTATAATTATCTTATAAACTATAGCTCTATAAAGGGTAGAATCGAATCCGTTAGAGAAACTCCTATTAGAATATACGGCTTTTTAAAACTTTTAATAAAAACAAACCTTCCGATTTTCCTCTATACTAAAAGATTTTCGATTATTATATCCGGTTACAAAAAAATATAGATTGTGGGAACTGTAATATAAGCCCAGCCGGGCTTACAGAGGTTCACACCTCTTAGTCAGCTTTGCCCAATCGGGCAAGTCTAGTTAGCAGTAGGCTCAGCGAATGCGCTGGCCCTGCAATTAGCTACAACGCTAATACTAGTCCTAATCGGGATTAACGCCCTTCGAGGCTATATTTAACTAATTAATAACAGCCTTTACAGCTGCTATTTATTCTCTCCCTCTTTATAAACCAATAATAAAATCGACTTACAACCCAATATATATGTGACTATCTCATTCGTAATATAACCTACCGATATTAATTAATTTCAATATAGTTGAAATAGATAGCAGAGAAAGATAGATTTAATCCAAACGCTTTTGATATAGCTTTATTATTTTTCGTATCCCTTTATATTAAAGGAATTGAAGATTGGTAATATTAAAAACAAAAAATATCTTTATTTTATAATATTCCGTGGTATTTTTTAAGCTTTCTTTCAATTGCTTTTATATTAAACTTTTGATTAAGAGAAAAAAAGAAGCTATATCTATATCGTAAATAATTTATTTTCGCGATAATTGCTTGTTTATTGCGTATTGGGCTAAACAAATGATGAAAGGCGTTCTATAAGCTTTTCGCTAAGATTGTATTTCCAATAAACCTATATATTCCGTTTAGATTTATTTTCCTCGAGATATTAAAAAACCGTTTCAAATATATTGAAAAATCGAATCTATATATTTTATAATTATTTATAAATAAACTTTAGCCTTTATATATTATTTATAATTTTTAATTTTTTTATTTAATTTTATTTTATTATATACCTTATTTATTTTATATTTCAAAGAAAAGAGAATATAAATTAGAAAGTATACTATAGACCCGACTTAAATATATTAATTACGTTTAAATATGCTAGGTAAATAAGGTGTAACGGAAAGCGAATTGCTAAATAGCGTATTATATATTTAAGATTATATTTTAAACATTTTATTCTATTTATTTATTAATCTTTATAATAAATGTTAACCGGGTTTATATATTAATTCCTATTTTAGGGATACTATAAAGATGAATCCCCCCAAAAGAAATAATTGCCTATAACAATAAATCCTTTACCGAATTAAAATAGTTATTAAAGGGTTTCCCTAAAAAGATCTTTATTATTATAAACCTTATATTCAAGCAGCTCGATCTTTAGTTCTAAGATATTGAAAAAGTACTTAAAGATTAATCCTAAATCGAATTGAATATTTACATCGTATCCTAGATTAAAAACGCCCGTTATTATAATAGCATGCTTTTTTATTCTTTTATAAAAAAATTCAACAATTAGACGAAAACGGCAAAATGCACTATATATTTAGAAAAGCTATCCGCTCTTTCTTATATCGTTAAAGCGTTTATAACGTTTTAAGCTATAGCCGTATAGATAAAGCTTTTAGTTAGCTGTTGTTATATAAGACTCTTCTTTTATAGCTTTTAGTCGAATTCCGTAATGCCGAATTCGAAATAGATAATAATGTTTAATATATTGAATAAATCTTATACGCGAGAATTAAGTTTTACGAATAGAAATACGGATATCCGCCCGCTTTAGTTGAAATAAATAAGTTTATTGACGTTAGCGATCGTTTATATATATATAACGGCAACGGCTTACATTTAGGCGGTTTTGAGAATACTTTTGCGGTTAAGTTAAACTAAGGCTTTAAGATAATAGAGAAGTCAATTCTCGTTACGTTTATTGGCGGCGGTATTTATAAGTTTATAATATCCGGGTTTTTTAACGTTTTAAATATATTTAAAGCTATATCTTTAAAATTTATTCGATAATGATCTTATAAGTATTATTTCTAAGATTAAAAAGATTAAGATTAAGAAGCCGATTAATAGTGGTATAATTAGTTGGGAGTATATATATGATCTTAATTGGGATAATAAGAAAACTAAGAAAATAGTGCGAAAATATTTTTTTATCGAATTCTCTGATAATTCCGACGACCCTATGATTACTAAGAAGTCTAAGAAAACGCTCGTAAACCTATTTAATTTCGATTACGATTTATACGAGATTCTCCTACTTCGTTAGCGTATAAATAAGAGGATGGATATTTAGTTAATTATAAATTTCGTTAAGATTTTCGGGTACGATTATAAATATAGCGGTAAGCTATACGATATATTCGATAATAAATTTCGCATTTTCTTTCGATATTTATTATCATTTAGAGGTTACCGAGGGATAATTTGCTATTATTCTCCCCTGAATGCTTATAAGAGCTATAGAGTAATATTATATATATATAATATTATATAATATTATATATTTGCGGATGTTTATATTGAAATCAAAATTTATTTTAATATTAACGTTAATTACGAATATTATTATACCGATTGGATAATTATAATATTTAATAAAGTATATTGTAAAAACCTAAGCTTTAACCTTTATAAAATATTTGTTAAAATGCTGGATAAGCTTTAGCTATATTAGCGAATATTTGGTAAAAAGTTTATAAGCGGAGCGAATTTAAAGTTTACGGTTGTCTATATTTGCTACGGTATAATAGAATTAGAAACTGCGCTTTCTAAAAATTCTTCTATATCTAAAGCTTTATTTATAAACTTTAGAGTATTAATTGAAATGTTTCTAGCGTATTTAGGTGTTTATTAATATTTAATTAAGTACGGTAACTGCGGCTACGGCTATAGCCACGATTATAGCGATTCCATTAACGCTATATTTTTCGACCGCTGTTACGAAAGAAATGATAAAAATAATAATTCCGTATTTTTCTTCGGGAATAGAGGGCTTAAGAATAGCTTTAGCGGCGGCAATAAGTAATTCAATAGTAATAGCAATAATAAGTAATTATAATTAAAATTAGGTATAAATTAGAAGAAGTGTTATTATGTTTATAGTAAAGAGAATTATTGGTTTGATAAGCACTCTCTTCAAGAACGCCGATAGTTCCGTCGCTGTTATAATATATATTATATTAAGATCGGAGCAAATAAGATTGATATTAAATGTATTTTGTTTTTTATATAGCACGAAAGCTTCTTTTACGACGAGCCTTTTGCTAACATATATATATATATAAAGACAAGATTATTAAAGGCGATCTATAACAATATTTCGCTTTAATGTATTTCTAAAACTAAACTTTTTTGTATTCTATTACGGCCATAAACCCTATAATAGATTTTTCAATAATCTTTATATAGCAATTCTAGCTAATAAACCGTTATTTTCGCCTATATTTCTAAGGCATTATATTTAATATAAACGCTACGAAATAGTTAATTATAGGAATTGAATGTTACGAAGCATTTATACGCGAATACTTTGACTTTAAATTCATATTGGATAAATTATATATAAATAAAGCTAAAATTAAATTCGGTTTAAGCTAAATGGTTACTTCTATAAGCGTTATTTCCGTTCTTACCCTATTTAGCATTATAGAGTTTCATATATTAATCACCAATACCGTTTTTCTATTTATTTTTAAAAATATAGATCACTTATATATTAAATTTAATAATATAACAAACTAAATCGTCGGCCTTACGGCTTTAGTTCTTATAATCCGCAAATAGGAATATATTTAATTCTTCTTGAATAAAAAAGAAGCTATAATAGCGTTTCTTTCTTAAATATTAGCTGTATATTTTCTATCGTCACTTTAAATATCTAAAAACTATACGCTTTTTAAAGGTGCTTAAAAAGGTTAATTATAAGGATATATTATACGAGATCTTTAAAAAGATTTAAAAGTTATACTATTTATGCTAAATATATAATCAAACTATAAAGGAAATAATCGTATATAGAGTATAGCCATAGGTTTAAGGGTACTAGGTTAAGAAAGGATTACTATGATAAACAATTAAAGAATAGAATAATCGATAGATAGGTTAGATATAATTGTTATATTAACGTTGAAGTCTGGCTAATTAGAATAGCTAAATAGAAGAGAGAAATGCGAATTATATAGTTTTTAATTTTAGCTTTTCGGGTTATATCTCTAGCCCGATAAACCGGATAGCTAAGCCTCTTTAGAAATAGCTTTATTATATTATTAATGATAAATCATTATCGTACCATATAATGACTTATACAGAATTTTCCAGAAATAACTGATTTATAATCGTAATTAATAATAACGATTCTAGTAATTTCTAGAAGATTCTATTACATAACCTACTTACATAATCAAACCTAAATATATCTTAGGGTTATATTTATTAGATTAAGATTTATCTAATCTATTTCACTATTTTGTTCTATAATTATGAATAGTTTCAATTTATAATTAATACGTTTAAATACGTATAATTTCCTATATTTCAAAACCTTAAAAACGAAACAATTCTATTAGTATATTATTCACCCGTATTATTATTCCGTTTCTCTATTCGTCTGAACATCAAATCGTCGGATATTTGCATAACGCTTTAATAGCGTAAAACTTCAACCAAGTTTTACTCGTTTTAACTACTTTAGTAAAACGACGTCCGAATACTTTAAAACTAGCGAGGTTTTAATTCGGTTTTAAAGCGTTCCAAGCTAATTTAGTAAAACTAGGCACTAAATTAGCGTTATGCATTTAATGCCGATATCGGCCAATTCTCCAATATCGGCCGAATCGATGTAGAACAAACGAATACATATAGGAAGGAATTTCCCTCTCTTTCAGAATTAGATTTTAACAATACAACACACTCTTCTACTTCTACCACTATTTCTACTATTACTACCGCTTCCGGACTAGTTCTATATTACTCTTTATCTTTTTAGGACTAGTATCTTTTCGCTTATTCAGCATATCGACCTTTCATAATATTATAATATAATGCTAATAAATTATAAATATATAATCTAAAGCTTATTTAGCTAGCTATATAATTAATTTTCAATTAATTCTATCAATTCTATCAATTCTATCAATTCTATCAATTCTATCAATTCTATCAATTCTATCAATTCTATCAATTCTATCAATTCTATCAATTTTATTATATTTCAGCTAATTCTTTATATTTAGACGTTATCTCTTCAATATAGCACTTATTATAACTCATATATATCGATGACATAATATTAATGATTATGTAAACATACGCCTATAAATACAACCACTTCTAAAGCAATTTAATTAAATAATATATTCGCTTCTTTTAATCTCTTCAATAATATTGCGGCGAACCCAATAGATCACTTTATTAAAAGCAATTTTTTAATTATTTTATTAATAAATAGTTGTACTTTTTTGATAAACGGTATAGGAACAGCCGCTAAAATATATATAATTTAATTGATTAATCCGTTTCGATTATTATTGGAATTAATATTAAGTTAAATATAGATAAAGTACGGAATAGCGTAAATATTTTACGAAAATAAAGGCGGCAGGCGATGATTATTTCAATCGGCAATATAGCGTCTTTATCGTTACAGTTAAATTTAATAATATATATATTTATTATGTAGCGTAGCCTTTTTTTGTCTTCTTAATATAATAACTATAAAAGCTATAGCTATAGTCGCGGGCGGGACGATACCGCTTATTATTTTCGTCGGAGCCTCGACTTATTAAATCGACGACAATGTAGAAGCTACCGAAGCCGTTATTATACTTAAATATAACGATAAACGCTATAATAATAATTATTTCGGTTGATTTATAAATATAAAGAGAGTATGGTAAAGTTATAGAGCGCGATTATATAAAAAAATAAAAATATAGTAATAAAGAAAAAAAAGTATAAAGGATATATAGCGTATAATATTATTTTAAGGATAAAAGAGCTAATATAATTAATATAATAAAGATAAAAGCGGGGCGCTATATTATATGTAGTACATGGGCGATTTATTAGAAATACAATATATATTATATATAGTTTTAGGTTTATATATTATATTATAATTTCTTTTTTATTTTCGTATTTATATAGTATAATATTCTTTAGCATTAAAGATCCGGGGAAAGGGGTATATAATAGGCTAAGCTATATTTAGCTTTAGCTAAAATCTAGATAAAGTCCGGATAGGGTCCGGATAGGGTTTATATATAGCTTATATATATATTTAAAAGGCAGCCCCTCTTTTCAATAATTTTCTTAAATTTAGCTCTTTATCCGAAATTATATTTCACTAAAGCACCTAGTAGGTAGCTCTCTTAGATCAGCCTTTTATATAATATATATTAACGAATTTTTATTATTAAAAAGAAAAGGAACAAATTATAAATAAATATACTGCTATAGGCGGTTATAAATATATATATATATATATATATATATATATTGTTCAATTAGCTTAAATATCTACTATTGCTATATAATAGTATATATAAGAGTAATTCCAGCCTCAGCGTCTATCTATAGAGGGAACTGCACAGTGCGCTGATCTCAGTGTTGCTCATTGCTGTACATTTAGCGAATCGGGGATTCCCGTTTTACCGTGCATATAGACCCTACCGATAAAGACAAGTTACAATTACGAATCTCTTCTCATCTGTATCCTACTCCTCCTCTCTATTGTCCTTCTCTTGATAGTCGTTATTCCCACTGTCCTCTTTTTGTTTCGAATACCTTTGACTTTATCTGACTATGCAAGAGCGGATGTGGATGTAAGGGTTCCATTACCCTGCCCGTGGGCCGAGAACTCTCCTGTACGATTCTCTGCGACTTGCGACGACGGGTGTCCTCCACCGCATTGTCCACCAAGACGCCAGAACCAGCTTGGCTCGCGGTGTCGACCACAACGGCAGCTGATCCAGCCCTCAGGTTTCTCTGCGACCTGCGATGACCCAGAGCCTTTATCCCGTTGTCCACCAGGACGCCAGAGCCATCCTTGCTTGCAGGTCGCCCACAACGCCAGCAGGACGCGTCGAGCGTGTCTGTCCTGTGAGATGATGCTCGTAGAATACAGTCCCGTTGGGTATCTCACGCTGATACCAGGAATCAATCCGTCTCGTATCACCCGAGCCAAACACCGGCGCTCGATCATCCTTATGCAATGCGGCTAGCATGCCCATGGCCCAGACGCCGAGCTTCGGCGTGAGGGTGTTCGGTCCTTCGACGTCCCATGGGACCGATTTCCATTGTGCTCCCACTAGGGCCTCACTTTTTGCCTCAGAAGTAAAGTATACGCGGACAAAAACGACCTCTTCTGGTGTAGCTAGGAAGCCATAGCGAGTGCCGCCCCAAACACAATAACTCGCAATTTGACGGATGGGCCAAAGCCTTTCTGTCAGGGCGACTTTTGTGGGGGGTTTCGCATCTTCTAGCAACCACTCAGACTGCCATTTGGAACTCAATTTGCTATTCCCAATAACCGGAAGTGTGCATTGCGAGGGTGTCTCCTTACTGCCGTTCCAGATCATCCAGTCCGGAGGAATTCTGTGGCTGCATGGCGCACCGAAAGACTGTGGTCTCTCTGAAACGTACATCGTCATATGCAGTGAATGTGCGGGCGGATTCAGTGAGAGCATCCTTGATAATGTCCTCCTGTGTGGGTGTCAAGAGTCAGTAAGCTAAGTGGCCCGGGCATTGGTGGAGTGCGTAAGTCATGTGCCACCCGCTCGATTCTGGGCATGCCATCATGGATACACAGGCACTCACACAGCATCTTGAGAAGGCATTGGCGGCTTGTTTCTCTTCTATGACGGCGGTCTGGCTGGCCCGAAGTTCATATCTTCGCACAACAACTATCAGTGACCTGGTCCGCACAGCACAAGAGCATTTTGATCATGTCACTCACCTGACGTAATCCACTTGCAGCGCTGAAGTGAGTTGATCTTCAAACATCTCAAGTATGGCTGTGAGATTGAAGTCACGCCAAACAGTGATATTGTGAATGTGCAGCTCCACATAGTCAGGGTGGTGGGTATTGGCCTTGCCTTTTCCTTTCTGGGACTTGAGGTTGAAGGTGGGAAATGGGTCGCCCGTCAGGAAGTCTAGCAATGTAGGTTCGATGTCAGAAGACATGGCGTTTGGTAGTTACAGACCGTACCTAGGCTGGTTGGATTGCTATCAGGTTGATAAGTACAAAGTTTAGATGGGTCCCAAGTGGTGGATTGCGGGTGTAAGAAAGCCACATGCACCATGAACTTGCGAGCCCCTTTATATACTCGAAAACTCCGCCGGGACGCTCATAGCAGGAACCTGTAAGCGCTGTATCCTCTGTGCATATTGTAGCGGGTTGGGAATCAGGGGTATCTCGCAGCCAAATGTAGATTCCAGCAGATGCATGTCCACACCAATCTACCGCAATATCCCTCGGCTTGAATTCACAGCCTACTTGAAACCCCATGCTGACTGCAGCTACCAGCTGCAGCTCCACGTCTCAGGGCGCAACTCCTAGATTGAAACGTCATTCCGTGGTTGGGTGAGTTGCCGCATGCTCCCCTATCTGCATATACTGCGCCGCCCGCGCAAGCATCACGCATCCACCACAATAGGCATCCATCACACTCGCCTGGCGTTGCGTCTGGTCGGACGGGCTGATCTCTGCACCCTGTTGGGCTGTCCGGGTAGCTTGGCTTTGGGCTTCTTCGCAGACGGTCTAGCTCTGGTCGGCCGGGCTGATTTCTGCACCCTGTTGGACTGTCCGGGCGGCTTGGCTATAGGAGTGGGAGCTTTGCCCTGATTGAGGGCCTTTTTGCTTCGCGCCCTCGTTGCAGCAGTCGCGGTGCTCTGCTGCGCCATACTGGCTTTCTGCGCAGCCTCCCAATCATAATTGGACGGAAGGCACTCTCTCTTCAGCGGAAACTCTTCCCAGCGCGGCCCTCCTCTGAGCTTCAGGCGATAGTCAGGGCTGGCTATAAAGCGCTCCCAGATAGGCTCGTGGGGAAAGTCTTCGTTCCACTCATCGACCATGTAGTCGAAGTTTATTAGGTCGCGGACTGCACGCTCGTATATTTGCTCAGGTTCCCTCGGGCTCAGTGTTTCGTCGAACATGAAGTGTGGAGCTGTGTATGAATTGCTGAAGTCGCAATGAAGCCCGTGTATGTAGTTCAAGCGCTTGACATCGTTGAGCTGTATACCCAGCTTATGGAACTCTAGCAGCTGGAGTCGCATACGGTGAATCATTTTTGGCGTGAAGTGATATGTCGCGTCAATGCCCTCATGCGGCGTCATGTACAATTCGGGATCAATAAAATCCTTGACGATGGCCGGTATCCTGAAGTCCTTGGGAGCTGGATAATGGTGCGGATTCCAATCGATACATGGATCTCGTGCCAAAAGATGGTCCCTTTGCGTCGTGGTCAAGAGCACGTATCCATGTGCCCTGATGGCCAATTCCCTGCGGCCGGTCTCTTTGAGGCGGCCGTAGACCCTGCACTCACAATGAAAAGCTGTCCCCATGCCATTTATTACGTCCTCCGGCTGGGTGTATTTGTACCCGGCGATATCTGAAACTTGGCCAGGAGACAACAGCTTGAACTATGAAGTTGGGCGTCAATAATAGAACCTACAGCGAGATAGGTGAGGCTATTACCATCTTCAGCGCGTAAATTTTGCCCTTGATGGCCACTTTCCAGAGGTCAGCCTGCCCACCCGAAGCGATATGACTGATGAAATCGATGTCCACGTCAAAATCCACCGACAAAGGTTCAAGTTTGGGACCTTTCATACCGACGGGCAGCGGCGGCAGTGGAGGCCGCAGCTTCTCGTGTACGTACGCGAACGTCATGTAGTCGGGAATCGACTCCATTTTTGACGCGTTGTTGTTTGTTACACCCAGGTTGTGCAGCTTACCAATCGAGATTGTCCGATGTTGTGGTGTCAGCGGCTTCTTTCCAAGTGACCCCCGTATCCTTGGCGTTGATTATCTCGAACTAGCCGGCTGCGGAGCCTTAAATAAAACGGGCGCTTACGCCGTCTGGATACAAAAGCATAGACAGGGGTCTTGAAACCACCCTTTGTTTTCAAAATTCTTTACACTACTACTTTATATAAATAAAATAATTATATTTAAATTAATATATTATCTTATTATATTATAAATTTATTTTATTTAATATATTATATATATAAGAAAATATCTATTAAAATATACTTTTAATTCTCTATATTATATATCTATTTTTAAAGATATTACTAAAAATTAATATAATATCCCTAGATTTTAGTTTTAGGAATATTATTAAATCGATATTTTTTATATAAAGAATTTTGTTTTTTTATAAAATTATAAAATATAATTTTAACAAATTTTCTAATTTAGTAATAGCTTTAAAAATAGATATATAATATAAAAAATATACTCTATTAGCAATTAAAATTTGCTTTAATAAATAATCCTATATATAATTGGATTATATATATATATAAATATAATATATTTTAATTTAAATATATATTTATATTTTAAATATATTATAAATTAATTTAAATTCGCAATTTAAATTATTTATTGAATTAAATATATATAAGTAATTAATATATTATAATTCGATTTATTTTATATAAATATATATATAGCGTTTTTCTATAAATAAATTATAATATTTTTTTTTTTCAAAAAGAATTTTAAAAAAATTAAATTAATATATATATTATATAATAATTTATAAATAATTAAATATTTATAATATATTAAATATAAGTTATTATATATAGAATCGATATATCGACGAATTAAATTATATATTTATATAAATATAAAATTATTATAGAAAGTTTTTTATAAAAATATATATTAATAATATTTTGAATTTATTATCGATATTTTATAAATAATAATACTCGCTATAAAACTATAATAATTCTAATTATTTAAGAATATTATAATATAAATAAAAGGTAAATAAAATATATAAATATATATTAAAATATAGTAATTATTAAATAGTATTAATATATAAATAAATTCTAAATCTTAAATTTTAAAATATTATATAGTTAATTAAAATTAATATAATACGAAAGAAATCGATTATATATAATTAAAACGAATATTTACAAAATTTCAATAATTATTTAATAATAATTTTTATAAATAACTTTAAATTATATAATTAATATATTTATATTAAATTGATATTTTTTAAAATAATTATAATAGTATATAATTTTAAATTATTTTATCGATTTTTATATTTATTAAATTATTAAAAATATTGAATTAAAATTAAAAATAATATATATATATTTCCAATAAATATATAAATATTTAAAATATAACTTATAATATAAAATCGGAAAAATAAACTTTCCGGATATTATATTAAAGATTTTTAATTTTTAAATATAGAAAAATAAATATATTTAAAAGAATTAATCTATTAATCAAGTTTTTTTTTCTTTTTTTTTAAATAAATTCGATATTATATTTAATAGCTATTTAGGTTTATTATTTATATATTTATTTATATTAATATTATAAAAAATATAAAATAATATAATAGAAAAAGGTTTAATTTTTTTTATTTATAATAATTTATTATTATATATATAATATATATATGAAAATAAATATAAAATATTATTATTAAATAATAAAGTAATTAAAAAGTAAATATATTTTTAATAAAAATTATAAAAATTATTATTATTATTATATTAGAAATAAAATTTTTAAAATATTTATTTATATTTATTATTAGAGATTATTTATTAGAGTATATTTAAATCGTTAATAAAATATATTTTCAATTTCTTATATTATATCTCCATTTTTAAATATATTACCAAAAATTTATATAATATCCCAAACTCTATTTTTAGAGATATTATTAAAAAAAATCATATCTTAAAGCTTTACTTTTAGGGATATTACTTTTAGGGATATTACTGATATCTATTTTACGAATTTTACGAATTTTACGAATTTTACGAATTTTACGAATTTTACGAATTTTACGAATTTTACGAATTTTA